>JAVXUO010000766.1:0-94206 GCA_033065855.1 Escallonia rubra
TAAAAATTGGTGTATATTTTGTTCAGGCCGCCTTACAGTGTTATATTTTGATACAAATATTATGATGTACCAAGTAACATTAAATTGTACTTCCAAATAACTTCAAAAGGTGGTTCTACTGTTAAGCCCCCCTTGACACTCATTTTTTTTTATTTTGAAAATTGAAAAAAAAGCGTGGTTGATAACCATTTTTTTTTCCTTCTCCAGTTAAAAAAATCAATTTTTAGAAAAAAAAAAAACTCTAAAAATGAGTTTTTTTTTGAGACCACCACCACCACCCTTCCACCGCCGGCGACTGTCGGCGGCGGCTTGTCAGCAGCCGCCGGAGGTTGCTCCGGCAGCCACCTCTGGCAACGGCGGCTTGCTAGAGGTTGCCGCCGGCAGTCCCCTCCGGCAGCCACCAGCCACCGCCGGCCACAGCTACGCCCCACCACCGTCACAAAAAAAACTGGGTTATCAAATACCAAAAAAAAAAAAACTGAAAAAAAAACTGGGATATCAAATACCCATTTGTGTTTGTAAAAAAAATAACTTTAACTGTTCTTAAATTATTATTTTTTTAGAAACTGAAAAAAAAAAAAAAAGTTTTGTCAAACGAAAGACTACCAAAAATCACAAAACAGGAACAAGAGATCACTTCACAACAACAATAAGTTATGTACTCAGTCCCGATACACGTTTGTTGGTGCATGGTAAACAAAAGCAGCTAGTAATTTGAGTTCTTTTAACTGAATTGAAGATATCCTGTCGATACTAAAAACAGTAGTAAGATTTAGGTAAGGGGATGGTGACTGACCTACTCAGAATAGTTGTTGATCAACCCATACCTACATAGATAATTCTTTCCACTTTCTTTCACTTGTTGTCTGGTACCTAAAGACATAAAATGCGTAATTAAGAGTACCAAAAGTGAGAACACAAATGACACATCATGATATGTAAAAATGCTCTCTCTATGTATACGAAACTCATTATTAGTGGAGTCCTTGAATATATATATATGTGAAACACAAGCGAATCGATATTTGAGCTCGCTTTGATCTTTTGAGCTCCCCTTGTATCGGTAAAAATTAGTTATACAACACACTTAGCTCGCTTTTGTTTACCATACACGAGACTTCATTATTAGTGAAGTCCTTGAATATATCTATATGAAATACAAGCGAATCAATATTTGAGCTCGCTTTGTTCTTTTGAGTTCTCCTTGTATCGCTTAAAATTAGTTATACAACGCTTAAAAAAAAGGATTTTTAGCGACAAAAATCAAATCAAATGATGGAAAAGGCTGAGCAATAGTCGAAAGGCTGGAGAACTACCATTACAACTATTTGCCCTTCGTACAGGGCGTTGAAACATCGTATACATCGCCACTCTTCAGTGTCTCCGGAGCTTCCAAAGCGCAAGACCTGCAACCTTCCCTCTTGTTTTTGCGCCTATAAGACCACCCACTGTCTTCTCTGTGGCGACCTTCGTAGCTTCCCGGTACTCTCTCTCGCCAATTCTCGCCGTCCGGACAAGACTCATGGCTGCCTCTGTCGCCGGATCGGCCGTCGCCGTCTTCAAATCGGCCGGAATCTCTCAGCTCTCCGGCGAGGCGAGGTTCTGTCACCTCCACAAAGCGGCTCCGATTTCTCACCAATTCGCCCCGGCTCGACTCCGGCTTAGCCTCAGCTCGCAATGCCCATCGAGGCGTTCCTTTGGTACCGCTTTCATTTCCACTGCTCGTACAAGTGCATTTGAGTGTATACCTAGCTTTCATGTTTTGTCTAACGTTGGATGATGTCGTCGACATCCGTGAAAATCGAGATTTTGAGTGTACTTTGCTGCTGTTAATTAACGCGGTGAATATAGCTATTTTATTAGGTGTTGAGAGTTTTGAACTATTTGAATGGTGAAAGCTAGAATAGTTGTATGTTGTTTGACTATACTTTTGCGAATCTATCGGGTGTTTGAAATGAGGATTGCTAATGCATGGCGTTAGTGCTGTTCACATTCTGGTGTCAAAGAAGCCACTCCAATTGATGGATGCCACTAATGCCCGTGCGATAACGGCCGTATGCAAGTGAAAATGATGGCTGTTTACTCTGCTTTTGTTTCTATATTATAAAATTATGGTCAAGAAATACTGAAATAATTTAAGCATTATTTGCAGCAGTCAGAAGTACGTTATGTATCTCATTGTCGAAATTGGTGAATATGATCAATTATCTTGTAATAATGAGTGAATTACTTCCATGTTATACTGGACTTGCCGTGCGAAGTTCTGATATTATAATTGCGAAACTCAAATACTGGACTTCAAGAAATAGGTCTCAAATCAAAATCTAGATGGAAATACCTGCACTAGTCCTGTATACCACAGCTGACTGACTGTATGGTGAAAAAATGGAGTAAGAAATTTATCTTCCACGATATAAGTTGTTTGACTAATGGTTTCTTTTCAACAAAATAACATCTTACTCATTGCAGTGCTGCATTCTGTTTTACAATTTATTTGTGCTAATGGAATTATGGGACATGCAGGTGTTAAAGCCTCAGTTGCCACCATTGAAGAGGCAAGTACTGAAGCTACTCAAAAAGTGGAAGGTCCTGTTGTTGTTGTGACTGGAGCCTCTAGAGGCATTGGCAAGGCAATTGCCATAGCTTTGGGGAAGGCTGGTTGTAAGGTAGATTATTGTTTCACTTTCTGCAACTCTACGTTGTTATCTGTTGTTATGGAGATACTAAATTAGAATCTCTTTTCATGTTCTGTTGGTGGGAAGACATCTACCCAACTAGCTTAGGAATGCCTTTGGACATTGAGTTCACTTTCGTAGGATTCTTTTGCTATTGACAAGACTAATGGAATTGAATAGGTCTATTTGTTCTTGTTTTATAATGAGAAGTCACAATTGTTCAATGAAGCATTTTGCGGCAGTAAAAGTAAGGAAATCTTATGCTTGAGCATTTTGGTAGTTCTTAGTTGTTATATACTGTTTTTCTGTTCGGTTCATGGTGGTTCATGAATATTGGTTCAAGAATTCAGATTCCGAAGCACCTCATTTGACCTGAAGGCGACCCAACTTGGTTCGAGCTGGTACATGAACCCTTGATGTTCAAGGATGTATAATGTGCAAAGCATGCAGACACAAAACATGAAATAGCTTTCTTGCATTGTAGGAATTTTTACTTGTCTTTTGAACCAAGGTTTGTTTTCAGTTCTGGTGAGATTTATTCTTATTGAATATTTCCAGGGCTTTGGTTCTTTTTACTCTATGAAAGATTTTCTTCATAATGTATCTGCAAATGCCATATTAAGGACATAGATGCAGCTCTTCTCTTTCTTTGGTTGTTGATGTTTGTGGACACGACTTGTTTGTGCTGCTATTGCTCTCTATTCATCATTTCACGTACCGGGAAAATTTTCATATATATTTGCTTCTTGCCAATGTTGATTAGATCTTTTCTCTTGCAGGTTCTGGTTAATTATGCTAGGTCATCAAAGGAGGCAGAAGAAGTTTCTAAAGAGGTAAATAATTTCATTTGTTCCTGAGTTGATATATGCATATAATTCAACTTGCGAGCGTGACATGCAGTATATCTTTCCTTGTATTATCATCTGAGTTTCTCCAGGAGAATGCTGAAAGTGTTAACTATCATTTAGTTATACAATTATGGTCAAAGTTTAATTTCGGGTGCTGAATTGCAAACCATTTTTCTAGCATGAATAGTTGTTAATAGAGGCTTGATGAAAAGACAAGAACTCGTCATTTCTAGCACCCATAAGTAACCAGTACCTTTGTTATCAAGCTTTCTATATCTAGAAAGTAAGAGGTTTCCTCACTTAGACTGAAGGCCATAAATAGTACGTCTTGTAGAAAATGAAATAAACTCATGTGAAGCACCGTTAGATATGATTATGAGATTGAACGTAATGACCACTCCTGCTGGTTGGCCATGTAAAATATTTATCGTATTGCTTGGTCATGAAGTAAAACAGAAGCAATGAGCGATAGTCACTTGTAAAGATGCATGTGAAGCTTGCTACCATAGATATGATTATGAGATTGAACATAATGGCCACTCCTGCTGGTCGGTGAGTAAAACATTTATCCTATTGCTCGCTCATACAGATAATCAATCGTGTTATTTCTTGCAGATTGAGGCATCTGGTGGTCAGGCTCTTACTTTTGGGGGCGACGTCTCGAAAGAAGCTGATGTCGAAGCCATGATTAAAACTGTAAGCAAATGTTAGTTTGCTGAGGTTTTAGTTTTAAAACTATGCTGCTAATTTGAATGTGCTTCACGATTGTCACATCTACAGGCAGTTGATGCATGGGGAACTGTTGACATATTGATAAACAATGCAGGTAGTCTGAGGTTGCTCTGTTTCCATCACATATATGTCTAAATTTACCCCTTCTAATTTATCTGTCTTGGCAACTTCAGGTATTACTAGGGATGGTCTGTTGATGAGAATGAAGACACCTCAGTGGCAAGATGTTATTGATCTGAATCTCACGGGTGTATTTCTATGTACACAGGTCTGGTTAAGGTTCTGACTATTCGCATACATGGATGCCTGAATTCTCTTTATGTATCTGAGATTTTCTCTCTTTGCAGGCTGCAGCCAAAATAATGATGAAGAAGAAAAAGGTTCTGTCGTCTAGCTATCTCGTGTACTAATTTGATGCATCTGTTGTTCTTGGTCTGTGCAATACTTTTGGGCACTGCCATAAAACTTGAACCAGAAGAAGCGTTAATATAATCTGTATTTACTTACTCTAATTTTGGACGCAAGGAGGGGTTGGGTGGTGGGTAAGGAGGAAGAACTTTCTTAAAGTCATTCAGTTTAGCTTCTATCTTAATCCAAGTTTTATGGTGCTTCAACTTTCTGAAATTTTTAGTCACTTATGCCGACCTTAACATTGAAGTTATGCTGAAAAGGGAGGCGAATTTTTTTTGTTCCTTCCTATGGGAGGAAGAAGTTGAACAGTTGGGATTGTATTTTACAACTTTGTTTATCGTACTCCATAAAGTAATTTCTCCAAGTGGGGGATTGAAATAATTACTGCCTTCTCTTATTCCTGCCCAGCATGTCCTTTCTTGAACCAAACATTATGTAGCAACACTCATCTTGTCATCATGTCATCTTGATTTTCATATCAAGTAGTTAAGTGGAAAATGAGCTATGAAGTTTATTGACAGAAGGAATAAAAATCATATGCACTTGATCAGCATTGAGAGAGATTATGTTGTGGATTTATCTGGGCACTACTTGATGTCTGTATTGGTCTCAATTGTCAAATATATGGCAGGGTAGGATTATTAATATAGCATCTGTTGTTGGTCTGGTTGGCAATGTTGGACAAGCCAATTATAGTGCTGCAAAAGCTGGGGTAATTGGCTTCACGAAATCTGTTGCAAAGGAATATTCAAGCAGGAACATTAACGTGAGTTGTCCGGATTCGTTTCTCGTCGTATCTGTTTAATGCATGTGCCATGTCCAGTTGCAGCTAATTATAGTAGATGTAAATCAAACATAACCAATGCTTCCATTTGCAGGTAAATGCTGTTGCTCCAGGTTTCATTGCATCTGATATGACTGCTAAACTTGGAGGAGACATTGAGAAAAAGATCTTAGGGACCATCCCCTTGGGTAAGATAATCTATGCTCTCTCTCCCTCCCTCCCTGTGTGTGTGTGTGTGTGTGTGAGGACAACGGTGATGACTAGGATTTGTATTGTCAATTCAGGGAGGTATGGCCAGCCAGAAGAAGTTGCCGGGCTGGTAGAATTCTTGGCTCTCAATCCTGCAGCAAGTTATATTACTGGACAGGTAGTACTCACTTTATTTTCGTTTCCCAACCAGCACTGCATTGAATTTCCCAGCTCTCTGAAACTTGTAAAAAGCCATGTTTTGCCCCGATTCAAGTTTTCCTGTTTTTACGATTATATTGATTGTTATTGATGTATTGCAGGTTCTTACCATTGATGGAGGAATGGTGATGTAAGAGGCCTTCAGACGGATCGTGCCTAACTACTACCAAACTAAAAAAACTGTTGGAATGAGCGCCTTTTGATCACACTTCAACTGGCTTAGAAATGCAGTGATGAAAGCTTACATAGGAAGTTTTGCTTTACTTAAAATAAGTATATGTCACAACTTTTACATGATTTTTCTCATCATTTTCTTGATAACAATCAAGAGAACTCGTGCCTTCGGGAAGTAATTATAGTCATGTTTGGGAAGTAATTATGGTCATGCTCGTCGCTGATGCAATAGAAAAAAGTGTCCAATTGTTTGTATTAGTGTTTCATATGTGTGAAACTCGACTTATACATCCTCGCCATGGGAAGTCCTACCAACGTTTGCCATCCATACTAGGCAAGGAAACCGATTCCGGATTCTTTGCAGTGGTGTGAATTCTTGAAAATCATTTTTTGAACCACAATACCCTTCTTATATTTAAAAATTATTACCTTGCCATACAATTAATATACCTAGAATTTAGATTCTTTGAATGAATTCATTTTTTTCACTGTTCATAAATGCTATAATTAGTACATGAGTATCTCTCTCATTTTTCATAAAATTTATCATTAATAAAATGATGTATGTTCATTGTCATCCACAACTTAATGCTTTTATATATATTATGACATGCTTGACCTTGATGATGATAACATCTTATGACATAAATAGAGCAATTAACTTTGACCATTTTTGTCCTCGTGTTCCGTTGCCATTTTTTGTTTTGTTGTGAAAGAATCTTACCCAAGCAGTACGAAAATGTAAAAATACCTACCTTTTTCGGCCGCCCTCTCCCATTGTCATAGAAAAGTAGCTAAAAGAAATTTGTCAAAATCATAAACTTACACAACTATATTTTCTAATTGGATACATAAATGATGAAAATGAAGACATAAAACCAAAATTGTAAAAGAACATGGAATTGATATTTTCCTTCAGCCTTGGCTGTAGGATTTGATATCATATTTGTGTACGTATACGTGTCTTAATTGTATGACTTAGGTTTGGTCATGCAAATATTAGTAATTTTTTAAGCAAACTTCAAAATATAGAGCAACTTAACTTTCTTTCTCGTCCTTCGATTGTTATGGAGTATTATCACCGTCATCCTTTTTTTTTTTTTGTGTGTGTGGCTAAGATTGGAAATATGTTTTAAACATTATGCCCCAATAAAATCTTGAAATTACTCATTTCACACCTGTCATTGATTGAGTATCAGCACAACCTTCTAACTAAGGGTGACTCCACTTCTTTCGTTTCTCTAAAATCTGAATCTTAAAAATAAAGATTAATAGAGATGACTATCAATTCCTTTACAAAGGTATCCCACAATATGTTGATTAATACTCCTTGTCAAGCATATTCTGACTTTGTTATAAGAAAATAACACATTCGGCCTTTGACTGTGTAAGTTAGTTACTATGACTTCACTTTTTATTTATCTAAGTATACTACCATTACTACATGAATGGATGATTCTACAAGTTTGTAATCAGAAATTAACTTTAAAATAAAAAAAAATCCCTATACCATTATTAATGTTACCGGAAAGAGAAGAGAGCAAATTAAATTAATTTCAATTGTACAAGTCATTGTTTTTTTTTTCTATTAATTTGTTTTCTCTTTTGGAATTGCATCATTTTATAACCAAATTTATATTTATCACCATATCAGCAAGGGAGTAAAGGATTCATCGCTTAATGGTAACTGGAAACAGGAGCGGTTGAAAATACCACTAAATTATTCTAGGTGACAAAATTATAGTAACGAGATTGGAAGCGATTGATAACATGGTTGCTGTTTAGTCTGCAACGTATAAACCCTTTTGGTTTAAAAAGGAAAATCCTAATAACAATATTAATTATAGAAATTAGTCATGCATTTCCAAATAGATAGGCATTTTTTTATGTTTTATGGGTTCGAAACTATTCACCTTTCATTGCTGCGAATCCCAACAAGTAAATGTGTTAGATACTAATCTTATAAGAACATCTTTCTCAAATTAAATACGAAAATTATTTTATAAAATAAGGTGGCTAAAGACGATTACGATACATTCACGATAACTATTGTGTTCAACTTGCATCAAGTTGGACTACAGAATAATATAAATATCAGAAATGAGTAAAAAATGATTGAAAGCTAAAATCGAAAAAGAACAACTATACAGATGTTGGCATAAAGATAAATATTATTTTGTTGCTTGTTAAACGCCTCTTAGTTTGGACTACGCAACGGTTTGAGATTTTAATTATTTTTACTTCGAAAGAGAGGTGGGTAAGACTATCAAAGGGAGATGACCAATCATTGACATAAAATCGATGTATATCTTTTTTATGTTCTATAGCACTAATGCTCGATGAAGATGGTTGTGAGACAATTAACATTTTATACATGGATTGATAACGTTTTTTTAGAACAATCCTCGTGCATACACATATTAATTTTAACTTGCCTTTTTTCACCTCAACTAAATTAACGTGTATACTTGAACCACATAAAATTGATTTTCATAATCTACACGGGGTTATGACTTTTCTATTTTATCATCTTATTTTGTCTCATGTTAATATTCACGTGCATCACACGTACTAGTTGGTTAGAAAAGGATAACTCCGTCATGTTTCACTGACTAATCACCATTTTTAGTGGTACATACTACATAGAGATTCGTACAACTCCTATACTACGTAGAAAAATGGACTTCTTCTTCGATTTGCTTGCCGTGGGACTCGTATCGTAGGGATTTTTGCCCACAAAATCCTCTTTAATTATAACCCCTACTTATTCTGAGAGTAATATCTTTTAGCTTATTTCTTGACTCTCTATGTTTAATGGTCTGTAATGACAAAAAGCTAGAATCTTCTACTTAATTAAACTGTTTTAGTACCTTTGACATTAGCAAAAAGATTGTGCTATTTTCTGATGCAGTCACAACTAAAGCCAATTTGTTGACTCTAGCTCTGAAGCTTTTTCCTTTAATTTCTTGTATAGCAAACCTGAGAAAAGATAACCAGATAACCATCTAATAAACTCTGATCTGGGTGTTGAGTTTATTTAAATTAGGTGATGATATCTATTATTGTGTAGCTCGAGCCCAACTGACTTCCGATGAACCAAAAAGTGTCATATAATGAAAGGCTAAAACGAGTCGAATTGGTGCTCGGTTTCTTCGATATGCTTCATTATTGTGACGGCATAGCCAAACCACGTAACACATAGACGTTTGATTGTATTACATTTAAGGATGTACGTTTTTATATGTAGTTTCATTTGATGATCCAAAAGTAACCCAACAAACTACAAGCAGCAATTGTGAGTTGCATGCAAAACCTTGTAGCATGCGAAGATGTAACCATTAGATACTACCAACGCGGTTTTCATCCACGAAGTTGAGGTTATTTTGTTGTGACTCCTGATTCCGCATTTCGTTTTTGCTTGTTCACGCTCTTGCTTTTACTCTAACCCCGTTCACGAAGGTTAACGTCGGTTACGCGTACTTGACATATTCTAGCAAGCATCTTCAAAGTTCTGCTCACCTCTCCTTTGTACAGAAATGCCATTCCCAACTCCTTCCGCAAGTTCATATTTGATTTGTAACAGTGGAGATGCCAAGCTTAGTTGTTGTACTCAGTCTGTATTGTGACTGCGGTACTTGGCCTTGAGACAAACACATGAATCAAACAACAGTGTTTTCTCTTCTTTATTTGCCTTATTTTTCGTTTTATGATCAGACTTAAAATACTCAAGATTGGTCTAGTAAGAAGTACATATAATTCAGTAATCATTCTGGACAATAACATGAACATACTGGACACAAATAAAGACTTAACAGAAAACCAGGAAACTAAAGTATCCATGCAGCTCCACAGCTACAGCCCACTTTACAGTATATATACAGACCTCAGACCTGTTATCCATGAAACTAGTCCCACGATCGACACCTTTTGTTATTTTCATCATCGTCGTCATCATTGTCGGCTTCTACTGTATTCAGTAAAGTGGAGGGATGATGTTCAAGAGTAAAAATGGTAGCTTTTGGCCGAAAGAATGATCGACCTTAACCCGCCAATGGGCGCTAGTACCATCAAGAGAACCCCAACTACGATGCAGAACTGGAAGATCATAAAGCAAAAGAAATCAGCCAATTAAGCTCGAAGAAATCTAAAGAAATGTTTGTGCAGTATATTGTTTGCATACCCAATTTGTGCACCATGATATACTGTACTTTCTTGGTTTCTTGATGGCAAGCCACATTATGCAGGGGAGCTGCAGAGACAAATAGATGGACATGAGACAGCTTGCTTTACGTCGAAGTAAACATCAAGATTAACAGGACGATCACCACATGAATCACTGCCTGCTTGGTATAATTCTTGCATTATGTTTCCGATTCTAGTTTCTCTGATACAGCTTTCTTTGTCATCTTTGTTTGGTTATTAGGGATATTGTTTAACACAAGAACACACATGTTTAGGAGATAAACTACATCTGCAAACCAAAGGTGAGATGGGAATATATTCCAATGGGACCTATGTATGTAAGTATGTTTTACTTACGTAGTAAGTTGTAGGGGCCAAGGCAAAACCACCAAAGAATCCAAGTAGGCCACCAAAGAAAGGGAAGGTGATGGCAATGAACATTGTGATTGCTGCATCAACCATGGTAGAGGGATAAATCATGAATAAACAAAAACAAGGAATGAAAAAACATAATAGTGCAACTAAATCAGAAATAGGTTATATCAGCATGCTTACCAACATATAAATTGCGGGTAATAAAGCGAAGCGTAGTAGTAGGCGAAAAGTTCAATTGCTTCACAAGGTAGGTTTCGATCATGTCAAACACTGGCATTGCATATATCTGCAAGAATTTGCCAAAATTCAAAGGAGGAAGCATGTTTACAGTTACTTCAACCAACGTAGAGATCACAATTGGCTAAGAATCAGAAAATCTACTTACCTGGTAACCTCCAATGACATGGACAACAACGAACATGTTAGCAGTTGCAATAAGCCAATTCGGCTTCTCTAGCGAGATCAGGATGTTATCATCGATGGTGTTTCCAAAGATGTAGTACCCGACTAGCGCAACAGGGAAATAGCAAATGGCAACAACTGTGTACGCAACCACAACTCCTTTCCACATTGCTATCTTAGAAGGCCTCTCGGGAGTTGAAGGAATTGTTGCCTGGATCTCCAACACAACGTTGTGACCAGCATAGGCAAAAGCAACATCACCCAAGGCACTGAAAAAGTTGAACACATTTCCAGCTGTGCTTTTGGCCCTGGGGCTGTAGTCCACTTCTTTGTGAATTCCCTTATTAAGTGATGCAACCCAAGCAATGATGGAGTAACTGCAACCAAGGAAACCTGTCAGATTACCCGTCGCCCCATAAAGCTTAATGTCTCAGAGGATGAATTAAAAAGGATGCAATGCACACCTCAAGGACATCACTGCAGCGGCCAGGGAGACGCCAGAGATGGAGTTGAAGTTGGGTAGATGAGAGAGAACAAAGTGAACGGAGGCGAAGATCATGATGAAGAAGGTGGTCTTGATTGGTTTGCAGGTGGGACAAACTGATTGCTGGAATTTCTGCAACGATTTGCCTCCGGTGACCATGTAAACGATGCAGGTACCGATTTCCACAACAAGTTGCTGGGGCACAACAATCCAGAGCCCAAGCTTTTGGCCAAAAGCATGCTGGCCTAACTCATGGTACCTATCGAATCGCGTGCCAGGAACCGATTCATGCATCTCAACCATTTGCCACAGGGTGTATAGGGTGATGACCCATGACAAGATTAGTATGGTAACCCCGGGGCCCCTGAAGAACAATCATAATGCCAGAAATATTACTGCTTATAAACCCTAGGTCCATGCAATAGACATCACAAAACCTTTAAAAACACAGAATTTTCAAATTTATTTGCTCTATCAACGTAATTTCATTCATTAGAAGGGTTCCCCTCGGACTATTATCCTAGCAAATTTTAAGCTGACATCAGGCAGGCGATAGCTAAACATTGGCTAAACTTTTCCATAAGTTATGATTGCATGTGACATGACTATAAGTACCAAGATCCGAATATATATATAACTGAGACGAGCGAAACTGGAAGATGCAGTTCATGTCTCGCTCATGTATCTGCTTATTAGTTCTGAATTTGTTTCCCAACATATGGAACGAGTAATAACAAATGAGATACCAACGACAAAGATCACCAACACAAGAAAGTTTAAAGTTTATGTGGGAAAGAGAGGCAAATGAAGAAAATATGACAGACCATCCAAGCTCTGACATGGCGTAAGGAAGGCTGAGGACACCGGCCCCAACCATGGCGGTGACGTTGTGAAAAGCCGAGTACCACCATTTCGCGTTCCTCGAGGAAGTGATCGGAAGCCACTCATCAATGGCCTTCTCCCTATCAGTTTTCCCATCGTTCTGTGGGTTTGAAGCCATTTTTCCCCTCCTCTTATCAACAGAACAACGTTAACCAACCAAAGATACGTGTTCGAAGCACTCAACAACAAAGGTTGAGCCTTCGATAACGAAAGAACGATAAGTTCCCTGCAAGTTATGAGCACAAGGGAATATAAATAGACCGAGATTTATTCACGAGACCATGCATTACAACAACGTTGGTGACTGAGAATGAATCTTGAGAGCTGGCGGCGTAGCTGTAATTTCTCAGCAAAACTGAGATTCTGAGCACGGTCAACCAATGATTCCTTCAACGGTTATGGTCAGACTCAGACCAGGTAATTGTGCCATGTGAAGGGTCAAAATGGGGGGTGGTGTTGGTAATTCGAGAGGCTTGAAAAGTTGAAATGGTTTGGGCAATGTACTCGACCGGATTCTCACCATCTATTAGTATCCCAGATTCTTCGGACAACTTATTGCAGGACTTTAAGGCTAATTATGAGGGGGAATGAGGATTTAACGGCCAGTTTGGGAATAATTTAGTGTAATTTTGGAGATTTGGGATGACAACCCCCGAAAAAAGTGTTTTAAAGATATGGACTATCATGCGATACCATATGATATACGCAATGATACTAATTCAGATACAGATACGTATCTTCATTAATGATTTAGAGAGTGTTTGGAACTGATTCTAAAATGTTCGTGTTTGACCCAAAAAAGAAGAAGATAAAACGATTAAATTTGCTCCAAGAGTTCCAGGATATTTTGATAATTTTATAAGTCAAACTTGATTCTTCAAAACTGATTAAGTAGGCATTCTGAATTGATTCTCAAAAGTAAATTTTGATTAAATTGGAATCAATTTCTTAAAATAAGTTTTAATCTATGTAAAGAATAACACATTAAAAGTCGTTGAAGGTTTTGGATAACAAAGGATGAACGTATGTTTAGTGTGGTAAAATTACCATAAAGGGAGCATTTAATGTATGTTTTATGTGCGATGATATTTTGGAAATTTTCTTGGTTATACCTGATTTTTCAAAACTGGTTAAATCAGAATTCAAGAAAGAAAAATGATAGGTAATGGCTACTACAGTTCTCATGTTTCTTGCAGCTCCAGTATAAGAGTTTCAATCTTCATGAGAGACTACAACAACAGTTTCTATCATATTTTCTTAGGAAAAAAATGACTGGACTATTTTCTTATGATGCATCAATTGATTTTATTTACATTAGTTGTCACTGATTGTATTGTTCATTATCAGTTTTGAAAATTTCATGACTAAATCTAAATTAAAAGTTTTAGTGGTTTAAAAACATTCCGTGTGCAACACACGGGTTCAAAACTAGTATGCAATGATAATAATTCAGATACGTATCTTCATTAATGATTTATAGGGTATTTGGAACTGATTCTAAAATGTTCAGTGTTTGACCCAAAAAAATAAATAAATAAAACGATTAAATTTGCTCCAAGAGTTCTATGATATTTTGATAATTTTATAGGTCAAACTTTATTCTTCAAAACTGATTAAGAAGGCATTCTGAATTGATTCTCAAAAGTAAATTTTGATTAAATTGGAATCAATTTCTAAAATAAGTTTTAATCTTTTTTTTAAGAATAACACATTAAAAGTCGTTGAAGGTTTTGGATAACAAAGGATGAACGTATGTTTAGTGTGGTAAAATTACCATAAAGGGAGCATTTAATGTATGTTTTATGTGCGGTGATATTTTGGAAGTTTTCTTGGTTATACCTGATTTTTCAAAACTGGTTAAATCAGAATTCAAGAAAATGAAAATTCTGAATGTAATTAGTTTTGACCACATTAGATTTAATCAGTTCACTTTTTTTTGTCAAACACTTCAAAACTGGTTTAATTTTTATTTAATCAAGTTTGACCACTATAGAATCAATCTCAAAGTGCTTGGAATTAATTTTAGGATGGCCAAATTAAATCATGTATGCGTGGTGTTTGACAAGACTGATTAAGAGATTTAATATATTCCAAAAAGTTAAAAACTGATTTAATCTATAGGTGACTGTCCTCAAGGAAATAGGAGCACATCTCACATAAATTGCTTTCTTCCCATGAGAAAATAACTTCTCAAACTTGCATCCATCATCATCTTCTTTTTTATTAATAATTAAAAAAAATAATGTCACTTATAGCCTGTTTGCGAGTTTTGAGACAAGAGAAAAGAAAAGAAAGGAAGAGAAGGCAAAAGAAGAGAAGGGAAGACTATTATCCTTCCTAAGAGAGAAAATAAAGTATCATTCTTTTCTCTTGTTTGTGAGTTCAGCAGAAAAGAAAAGAAAAGACACATGATTACGTATATACCCTTATACTGCATTGTGATAATTCTAACAAAGATTATGAATGTAGGATCCTAAAAAAAACATGATTTTGTTGGTAAAACAATTTAGTTATCGATAAATCATACAAAATACATATCATACTAATGTCATAAGCCTTACATAGTTGATTAATTTCATCATGTAAAAAACAAAAATAGCCATGAGTTCACGACAAGCATCCCAACATCTAAATATAATTAATGTCACACCAAAAACAAAATAATCAGTTATGAGTCAACTCTAACATCTAAAACAATCACTTAATTGTAAATAAAGTGATAAGCTTCCATAAGAAACCTTAAAACCTAGAAGTCATTCAAAATTTAGTCTTCATTGTCTCAAGGGTAATATGGACATTAGTGAAATGTTACTAATGAGAGTTTCCTTTCTCTCCGTTTCTTCCCAATTTTGGGAGGAAAGATTTAGAGACCAAAGAAGCCCAAACTTTCCTCCCATTTCTCTTCTTTTCTCTCCTTAAAAAAACTCACAAACTAAAGAAAAGGGAGGAAAGTAGTCCCTTTCCTTTCTTTTCCTTCCCTTTCTCTCCTAAAAACTCGCAAACAAGCTATTAGTAGTATTTAGTTAAAAACAAGTTATTAACTTTTAATGGCCGTAAATAATGTGTATCAATAGTAACAATTTATTTACCGGTCCAACCAAATAGAACTACGCCGTATCCAAGTAAAAAAAAAAAGTTTAGATCAACAAGACATATGGCGAGAAGCTACTAGTCCATCATTTGAACATGAGAAGGCTGCCTACTTCTCCTGTATCAAAGATTGCAATACTGGGAGATATCTAAACGATCATCTTCAGTATTGTACAAACACCATTCTTGCTGGACGTTATGATTTGGCGAACGCGTCGGGCGATTTGCGTACTTCTTGATCCTCAGTAAGCATAAGACGACAATGAAACATAACGTGCACATCACATATATGAGAAACTATGGGCATCTGCGCCGGTTAAAGTGTCATTGAGTTTTGTCATTTGATGACTGAGATTGATGGTAAGGAGACCCATAAGCATGAATGAAGAGCCCATATAGCCCGTGCTGCCTGCAAATAAGTGAGAAAAGTGTTCCATCCAGAAGATTAGCTAAAAGACCGGTTCCCGGAACTGTTCAGAACAACTCGTAGTTCGCTCCTGAAAAGCTCGTTCTTGTTCTTATGTAGAATACATGAACTGAACATGAACAACATTTTTTACCTTGTTTATTGAATAAGTTGAGAATTAATATTTCAAAGCGTTAAGGAATATGCTCGTTAACGGCTTATCTATGAATTATTTTTACGTTGAAAGCATGAACACCTAAAATTATGCATATAATAAAGCTATGTTAAGGCCTTGGAGACCTTAACTCAATAAAAAAAGCCCAAACCCAACTATGTATTCATGCCTACGAATCTACGATATGGACCAAATTTCCAATTATAAATCCAAGCCCAATTATATCCCGAAGCCTACATATGCATCCCAATTATAAACTCAAGCCTACATTTACATCCTAATTATAAATTCCAGCCTACATATACATTCAATTTATAAATCCCACCCCAAATTCCTTTCCCCTTCAAAGAAACCTTACAACCTTTATAACCTCACAAGCACCCTCTCTTCCCAACTCTCTATGTCTCATCACACACGCACCGCAAACACCACCCCCCCTCCCCTCCCCCCCCCCCCCCACACACACGCGCGCGCGCGCGCGCACGAGCGTAACTGGAATGCTTAGTGGGACATGATGATGAAATTGATATAGTTCACTAGACTTATATTGTATGAACTATGTGAAGATTACTTGAAAACTTGTACTAATCATCTGAATATGTTGGTGAGCTTGAGTTTTAAACTCTGAATCTAAATGAATCATGTCTAAAAGTTTATTTCGATACACTTTTTCTCTTCATGGAGCTATACTATTGATGTTTCAGAGCCTTCAGAGCTTATACCATGAGATAAACTTCTAGTAAAAGCAAAATCCTATTAGTCGCTTTTACCGGTAAAATACGATTTCACATTAATGTGATCTAAAAATCTATTCTGCGAGTCGTCCTTTCATCTGGTAAACATAAAGAGGTTAATCAAGCAAAATTCATTGAACTTTGGTGATTTTTGGTGTTTCAGACTATATAATCAACCAAAGTACACACACACACACACTATACACATTAAACAAACAAAGTTAAAGAACAACAGGGCGCTTGTAACTTTGATCCCGATCTGTGCAGCTAATGGAGTCTTCCACAGCCAGGCCTTCTGCTCCATAACAGAAATACTGGTTCATCAATCTCTTATTTAAGGAATTCTGTCTATGGCTCATTCGTGATTTTTCGCTGCTACGGTAATCATGTCCGCTGTCCACACTTCTCAGTTTCTCGGTTGATATAGGCGAAGACCTGGATGATCCGGAGAAAGGACTTTTAGGTGATCGTGGCATCACCCGGAGAACACCATGCATCAGCCCTGCAGAAAACTTCAGTTTGGAGGATGGAGTAGGGGAACTGTTGCCTAGAGAAAACACCCTTCTGTTGTTTGGAAGGGACGAAAGTCTTGAAAATTTTTGTCGGAGTGAGATTGGAGGGGTGCTTTCAAGACTTCCACTCATCCTGTATGATTCCAGAGATTCAGCGTCTCTGGTGTTTGGACTATCAGCCTTCCTCTCCTTCCTCCTTGGCCATCGGAGGAGAAGTTTCAAGCGCCTTGCAGCATTGCTTACTGAACCCAAGTTAGACCTGGCAGGTGAAGTGCACTGACTTTGGTCAACCGAGCATGAATCATATCGAGTACTTGGAGTTGCAGGTTCATAACTGGCATCAAACCCGTTCTCAGCACCCGTGTACAGAATTATCTCTGCATCCGAGACTTTGAAAGAAGTTCCGGGGCTGCCCCCGATACCATGCAATTTCAGATGGGAAACAAGGGCAGTTCTTGCCATATAGTCTTGACAATTGGAAATCCCTCCAGCTGAAATCAGCCTTTTGATTAGAATTTCAGAAGAGGCTGATCGGGGCCGTTGCCTGAGAAAATCAAGGGGTGTCATGCCATCGGCATCACGGATATTTAGATTTATTGATGGTACGGTCATAAGGAGTTCCACCAGATCACACTGGATGTTCTCGATTACAGCCATGTGAAGAGCCGTTCTTCCATCGTTGTTCCTGAGATTGATGACGTCTTGCATATTCAAAACTTTTCCACACACCAACTGCTTCATTAGCTCTATTTGTCGGTCCAATCTGCGAAAACCGGGGGTTCGAAAACCAGCCACAGCCATATGAAGAAAAGTGTCTCCATAATTGTTCGGTAAGTAAACAGATGAAGGAGCTCCAGAGATTAAAACCTCTACCACAGGTAAATGACCCCTGTAAGCCGCCACATGCAATGCCGTGTTTCCTCGATTATCTGCAGCGTAGATGATATTATAGGATGCTAGTAGATCCTCAACAACCTGGATGAGATGAAAAATATTCTTCAAAACATCAGTGGGTGGCATTACAGAAAAAAATGATGATGCAGTCTTTCATGACAATGACGAAACATCATGGCTAAATAGTAGAAAAACCGGTAATCACCAAGATCATAACATGACTTTCCTGTTGTTACAAACATGGTAAGCAAAAGCAGCGGTCTACATCTCATATTTAAGCCAACTGAAGGATGCATGATTAGTGTTCAAATTTAATCACTGATACTAACACCATTAGTTGGAGGATAACTGATTTTGCTTCTGAAATCCTTTCATACAAATATTTGTCACTACAATGCAAACACATATATTTAAAACATACAATGTTGTGAGGCAAGGAAGAAGAAAAGCCCAGTGCATGAAGCTCCGACCACTGCAGGGTCTGAGAGGGTTAGATGTAAGCAACCTTACCCCTGCTTTTTACAGATAGGCTTTTACCCAAGAGGCAAGGAAGTAGATTTCTTCTATATTTCTAGAAACCACCATGGCAACAGTACCTCCTGACGATCAAACGTATAATACTTGAAATTTTTTCACTGAAGCTAGCTGGGTCTCTAGTCAGGTTTGTCACAGGAGAAATAAAATCTTATACCGAGCATTATGACCGACGGGTTTTCTCTTTAAAGAGTTCTACTATTCCGTGATTATTTACCATACAGTGAGGCCTAAGATCATGTCACTCATGTGAGTCCCAGGAGATGAGTTAGCGCCCTATTCTGCAGCAAATCAGAGTAGAGCCCTCTTAAAATTGGTTGACTTGTTGGGTTAGTATACAAATCATTTCGTCATACGAGGTACAGGAACTACGATAACTTTTGGTCTTTTCCGACCAAACCTATGATCAAGCAGGAGCTCGTTGGGAACACCAAGTAGAATCTTGCACTGGAGTGGCCATTCAATCCATAATGGTCAGTTACCAAGGTTTTCATACCAAAGACAGTGCTTGCAGACAAAGCCCTTTTCCTAACACGCATAATCATGGAAGTAGTCATCACTAGTACAAGGACTGCACTGCACAGAAGTAATTGAAACTATAATCGCTTCTAGTGCATGGCTCTTGAGGCACAGTCCACTACTCTGTAGAACAGAATCATCACATAACCAAAGAATATGTCGTTTCGCAAATGCTTATGACTCTTTATAGTAAAATTCGGAAGTACCTCAGGCTACAAGCGACCATTACCCACAGTAATTACCAAAAAGTGCACTTAATACAAAGGCTAGTCACAGTAATTCCAGTTGAAAGAAAGTTGGACCCTAAAAATCATCACGCATGCAAGGACAAACTCAACATGGATTTGGATTACTGTGTGTAGTTCAGCCCATCCTCATTCGACCATGACAGGGATAATCAACGCTTTCCTACCAACTACCCACTCATCAGTTATAGCACTAGAAATGGAATATCTCCTGTTGTCAAAGTCATTCTAAATTTCTAATCTCCTCCACTGCAAACCGATTAAGAAATATCTAATGTGTTTTCTCCAAATCTGCTATCAAGCACCCTAAAAAGCAGATTTCGGTGGCACGCAATTAAGATTTAAGAAGGCATTGACAAGAAGCAACTAGGAGCTGCCAAATTTGGACAAAAACGTGAAGAAAAATGAGATTTTTGGTAAAAGCATCAACAAGCAAGATGGTTCACAAAAACTCACTTCAATTTGCCCCCTACCAGAGGCTGTGTGCAACACTGTAGATCCCTGAGCATCTCTACAAGCCAAAACATCTGAGCAGTCCCCAAGAAGTTCTTTCAAAATCTCCAAGTTCCCTCCTCTGGCTGCCGCATGGACAGCCCTATTCATCATTTCCCACCTGAAAACAGAAGGAATCTCCCCCGGCAGTTCCCCTCTAATGCTCTCAAAAGACCTTGATGAGACTGAGCCATCAAGCAGGAGCCTGAAAACCTCAGAATTCTTGCTCCTTGCAGCAGCATACATTATATCTGTAACACCATATTCTCCTTCTCCGAATACAAGAAGTGGGTCCCTCTCCAACAATTCTTGAACAGAACTCACATCCCCAGCTGATGCAGCAGTGTACATGAGCCAACCACCATAGCCAGCTCTGATGAGAGAGTTGTGGCCACTCTTGGTTTCACATTCGAGTAGTAGCTTTTGGGCAACTTGGGAGCGGCATTGGGCAACATCATCAAACTGTGCCTCATCGTCCCACACCGTCTCTAGGCGGCGAATTCGACGAAGGGAGGTTAGTTTGATGAGGAGATTGGTGTCAAGGTGGAGAAGCTCCCTCACAAGATCATAGTGGCCATTGGCAGCTGCCCAATCAACGGGAGATGCATACCACCACTGATCTCCGGTACTCTCCCATCTAAGGGGAAAGTATGCAGGTGGCATTGCAAGCCAAATGATCCAAACTTTAACACAGCTTGGAAAAATGAAGTCACAGAAATATCACAATATTGACAAAATTAGAAGTTGCGCACAAAAATCAAGAGATTTCAAGAAAATACACAACAAAATCACACTTTTGACACATGTAATCAAGACCCAATTCTAGGTTCAATTCACACTGAAATCGAGATAATTTACTGAGTTTACACGACTGCTCAGAAGTTATAAAGCTGAATTGAATATGAAAACGAAAGTGTATGTAAACAAACGCACATAGAAGCCAAAAAGTGGTCAAGGTGACTATAGTGAACTAAAAATTAGGAATCCTAGAAACAAGATATGACAACGAGACCCAAAGTGAAAACCTTTTAGAACTCAATCAAAGAAAAAGGGCAGAACCAGAGAGCCAACTACTGAAATAAACAAAGAAGACCCACCAAGAAGAGAAAGAAAGAAAAAGGAAAACCAATTATAGCATAAGCCAAGAACAGGTGATGTCAAAAGAAAAGGAGGAAGGACGATGGACATTATTGCTCAAATGGGTCACAGCAGCCAGCAGGCAAAGGAGGAAGACAGGCTTTCTGAGGGGTAAATTGAGAAACTGAGCACTAAAAAAAAGACCAACTTGATGGTATCTACCTGCTTGCAGATGAGGGCAAAACGAAAAGCACCACACGTTTCTGGATTTTTTTGGGGAGCATATGGCGGAGAAAATTTTAGCAGCTCACAAATTTGTGAAGATTCTACAATTTTTTGGACCGAAATGAACAGCTTTTCAGCTTTACTTTGTAATTTTGTATGGTACAATCAACTGCCTCATAGATCATGATGAAACCCGTAATCTAGAGAGAGATGGGGACAACTGCCTCATAGTTCATTTGACATGCTTTTTGTGGTACTTTAAGAGTCATTATTTTCATTTCCAATGACAAATTAGAGCGGGATAGTTGTAAAGTTCGAACGAAATTATCGATTCAGTTATACTGGGATAGTAAATCATTACGTGCTATGTTATTGAAACGGTAACCAAAGGGAAAAAGGAGTTGTCCGCTGCAACTTTTTCGATATAGTCGCAGGATTAAACGGAAACCGTTAGTGGCGGCAGCTCAATCACTTTCATGTAATGCCGGCTAGGCGGCTACCTCTGTGAAATTGTCGTCAATAAAATAACCCCAATTTTAGCATAGTCTTTGCTTGCACCGTCTGTTTGCTAAACCCCAATTTTAGGTGTTTTGGATCTTGTTTTCAAACAAAATGACATCTTGATCACATCATAGGGTTCTATTAATGGATGTAGGAAATGATTAATCCACTCTGACTTGAGTGGACCAGTTCACTTTTAAGGTGGATCAATCTTCCACAGAATTTAAATGCCTGCAACTTCTCTGCAGATAGATTTAAAGAAAGGGAGGAAAAGAAAAGATTCAAATGTGCTACCACGGATGTTAATGGACCTAAAAATATTGTGATTCACCAAGAGAGGACCCAGTTTTGGGGTTCAATCCGCATCCGTAGTTTCTTACCCAAGTCCTCACACTTGCACCTGGAAAAATGCAGCATTTTCTGTTGCGTTCCCCTGGAAAGGCGCAAATAACGATTCCTACAAAAAAGACGAGATATAGAAGCCACAAGGGAGACAGCTGCAAGTGAAGGAGATATACACAAGCACAAGGCACAAGTAAAAGGTAAAACAACAAGAGCTCAGTGCAAGTATGGAACTACACCTCAAAGAGCCAGCCTATTGACCAGCATAGAACATTATGATTCTTTTATGGAGGCCGACGTATCTGAAGGCTGAACTACCTCGTAATTTATTACACATCATGTCTGGTCATCATCATCACGTGATGTTTTCATATCACAATAGAACAGGATATAAATCATGTGACACCGAGCAAGGCTGAACTCTGATCATTGATCAAAAGGTCATGCAGGATACAAAATAATTGATGATTGGATAATCCTTAATGTGCCGCCATTGGGACACTGGAATCACTGAAGTTCTTATTCTGAATCTACGAGCAAGTTATATAAATCAAATTTTAGTTATTCCTTACCGGCCCAATCAGTGTAGTTTGCTTATCACTTGAATAAATGGTTTGCACCCAGTGTGACTACAGGATATGCTTATGAATGAGAATCTAAGCATGATACCATTCTAACATGCTTCTCTTCGACACTACAGCAACCGGAGACAAATTAACACAAAAGGGAGAACATAAAATACACCATTACAGTTGCTATCAAAATGGAAAGCGAGAGGTGGTGCAGTTGAGGGGGACTGGTGGAATCAAAACTTTTGCTTTTTCCAGGCGATGGTTCTAAACGAATTTTTTTTTCTTTGTTTCCTTTTTGGGGGTGCAGGGATCGGGGAACGGGGGGGGGGGGGGGGGGGGGGAGGAAGGGGAGGGAGAGTGAGAGGATGCTTAAGCTGCACCTGGTGTAATGACAAATGGTTCCAAATGATGACCTTCCTCCCAAGGTTAATTCTTCTTGCTGACGGTTGTCTTATAATATTGTTGTCAGAAAGCTTTACTACAGCAACAGAACTTCGGGCGCTCCAGATCCACATGGATGTTGACATTTGATAAAATTCTTCTATAACTGAAGTCTTATAGACTCGGCTCCAAAATAGCCTTCACAAAGTAATCGGGAGTTAGAGACCAAACTACAAGGCATAACTGGGTCATTAAAACTTATAAGGCATCTGCTACTTTTCTCCATGAGGTCGTAATGTACTGTCCTATACTAGATTTTGGAAAGGCTAAGTTTTGGGAGGTGTAAGGCGCAGAAGGAATCTGCTAAAACTAGAAATACTGGAGCCCTCATACCAGGATCAAATGTACATGCATTTACTTTCACACAACACAATATGTTTGAATAAATGGTCAAAATTTCTAGTCCATTAAACTTGACAATCAACTATCTGGGTTACATCAGGTACACAATGAAGTTTTTCTGAATTGTCAATATAGCATGTCGATCGACATGTACTGTTGGCATCAAATGGAAGTAAAAGCATAAGCAGCATGGAAACTGAAGATAAAGGCAAGCAGAAATCCTTAAAGGGATCTCTTTCCAGAGCAAAGCCATCCTTATTTTCTTTGACAAGTAGCAAAATTATGCAGGACCAATAAGTTGAATGTCTTCAAATTACTCAACTCATCTCAATACGTCTTTAACATTCAGAACAGAATTAGCAAGAAGAGTAACAAAGGGGATATGTCATTGTATTTATTACACTTGAAAATAAATATTCATCATTGTGACATAGAGCTCCATTCAAAGGAAAAGTTATATGCCTCATGAAAATCTATAAACATGTCAGGAACACATCTATTGAATTTAACTCCAACATTGTTTTCTCAAAACGATAGACTTTTCCAACAGTGTTACTACACATCAAAATTTTCGTGTAAACTTTCAAACGACTCATACCTCTACAACTCCAAGGTAATAAATACAGTCAGTTACCATTTGAGACACGTTAAGCGTAATAACTCATACAATCACCTTAAAGTGTTCCTGGATCAAGAAGATTTCATTTTCTTCATGAAGCCTTCGACCCTCTCAGCAGCTGCATACCAGTTTTTCTGTTTGATTTCATCCAAGAGCAAACGGCATGTCTGGTATCTAGGAGTAATTTCTTTACCTGTCATCTCTTCAAATAGGAGGTATGCAGATTCACATTTATTTGCTCTACAAAACCCGTGGATCAAAAGTGTGTAAGTCCCCAAATCAAGGCTAACATGATGTTTATAAACCATGTCATCCAACAACTTACTTAAGCAAACATCTGTCTTTCCAGTTTTAAAGTACAACTTGATCAACGGATAGTAAGACTGAGCATCAGGCTTACAATGTGATGAATTTTCCATATCCCTCAGAACATCTAAGACCTTTTGTTCTTGAGCACGATGGCAAAACATTGAGATCATCGAATTGTAGGTTGATGTGTTTGGCTTAACACCAAGCTTGGGCATTTCTACCTCAAAAACATGAACAGCATTTCGTAATTGCCCAGTCCTCCCTAATGTATATATCAAGGCATTACAGAAAAGCGTGTCAGGTTTACATCCAACAGTTTTCATTTTCTCAGCTATTTGTAAGGCTTCTTCAAACTCCTCTGCTTTTGTCAATGAACACATAATAGTGGTGTAAGTGACTATATTTGGTGGGCACCCTTCCGCTTGCATATCATCAAGAAGCTCATAGACCCTATGGAAGTTGAACTGGCGGCAATACGATTGGATGATTGTTGAGTAGCTGATGGCACATGGGCGGCAACCATGTCCCTTCATCTCTTGGATTGTCCACTGCGCCTCATCAACCCGGTTGACTTTGCACCAACCATGAACGAAAATATTAAAAGTGTGAGCATTGGGTGGGATATGTGACTTGAGCTCCAAGAAGATTGCACGAGCCTGCTCGACTTTATTCTCTTTGCAAAGAGTGTCAAGTAAAACATTCATGGATTCTGTGTTCTTCTCCAATCCATAACTTCCCAACTCATCAAATGTCCTTGCAGCAGCTTCCCATTCACCAGCACCAGAAAACCTTCTCATGACCTTAGCTACGGTATTAAGGGTAACAAGACGATCCTGACGCATTTCATCTACCAGTGACCTCATCTTTTCCATTTGCTTCATTCTTCCGAGTATGTCCACCAACATGTCATATGATTCTGGTAATGGCTTATAGCCTGGACAAGATTCTGCCCATTTGAATACACCCAAAGCAGACTTCCAATCATCTTTGAAGCGACAGAGTAGCTTAGCAACAAGGTTGTGCGAGACCTGTACAGTGTTACAAGCTTTATCATGCAGGAGAGACTGGAAAACTTCCTCACTGCTGCCTCCAGCACGAATTTTGGCGATAAGAATGTCAAGTTCAGACTCCCTAACTGAATTGAAACATGGAGCCTCTGGATGGGAAATTTTAGTGCGTGTCAACTGGGAATATTCCAGCGGGGAAGGACAAGACAAAGTAGAATGATAGCCAGAGAATTTAGCACAGGCAGCACGCAAGTAGGCCCAAGACGGGAAAAGAAGGAAAGTATTCCTTTTTGTGCCGATCTTGACACAGAAGACCATGAAGGTGCCGAGAAGATTATTGAAATGTTTACGCCTGCGGTTTTATCAGCACAAAATGATTACATAACACTGTTTAATGATGTCATTATTTTATAACATGTTAAAGTAGAATGATAGCCAGAGAATTTAGCACAGGCAGCACGCAAGTAGGCCCAAGACGGGAAAAGAAGGAAAGTATTCCTTTTTGTGCCGATCTTGACACAGAAGACCCTGAAGGTGCCGAGAAGATTATTGAAATGTAACCCTGCGGTTTTATCAGCACAAAATGATTACATAACACTGTTTAATCATGTCATTATTTTATAACATGTTAAGAAAGTACTTCTGCATCCAAGTAAAATTCAATACTGTATCAGAAAATCTCCAAATGAACTTTTCGCACACTGTTCCACACAAGGAATCTTATATCAACCTACCTTCTCCGTAATTTTTTGACTAAATTCTAATAAGATAAGTTAGTAAAGACTACTAAAACAAAACGTATCAATTGAGTATTCAGATGCTGCTCCTACACGAAATGGATATATGGAACGCGTATGAAGAAAGGAATACAACAATCCCGATACAAATGGGAAGCAGTTCATAGATTTTACCAGAAATATAATTCTGTCATGGATTTTGTTGGATATAAAATACGGAATCAATCACTAAGATTAGGGATAAATAAGCTTGAACGGTGGATTCCACCATGTCAAGGTGAGACTTTGACAGTGTGTTGTATCCATTCTGGATCCTGATAAAGAAAAAGAACTAAGGCATATAATCAAGAAAGTAAAAAGCCAAGGCCACTATTCTGGATTCTCTTTTTTGCACTCTTACGACTACATCTGAGTGATTGCGGAACAATTCGAGCAAAAGGACATGGTACCTTAGAACCAGATAAAATTATTCCCCCGGGCTAGATCAACTACATGAAGAAGAATTGGCTCAGAGTAACACAAAGGAGCAATAAGCAGGCAATTGATCTCCGGTTGATCTCTTAGCACATCAATAGGATGTTCTATGGATTTTAGGGCATAAAAGATAAGGACCCTCACCATATGCATATTCAGACACGGATATCCACTATGAAGCAATAAACCCTCCCGAGCGTTCTCATGAAACAATATTGGTCTCTACATAGCCTCCCACAAATTAGCCTAGAGGATTTCACAATTGCGAATCTACATTAGGCTCAAAAGACAGCAGTTTTAATTTTCACAGGCTTTCTCTTTTCATACTTAGCTAATCTCATATGACAGAGTAATTTGAGCAGCAAGGCATCAATGTATACGTAGAAACGCAAGGTGCAACCTAATCCTGTATATAGCGCAGAAAGTGCGCTGCAGATATAACAGGTGAAAACCTGAAGGACTAAATAAAGCATATAGGTCGCACAAACAGCAAAACGGCAAACGTAAAGTACCAGCAAAATCCAACACATTCAGCAATTTGAATGAACAAAGCACATCAAGGCCTCATTTCAATACTAGAACTGATCAGCAAGTTATAAAATCAAAATTAATCTACATATTCCAGCAAGTATCACTTATATTACCTCCGCTCCATTGGATTTTTTCTGATTCGGCTTTTCACAAGTTCCTAGGATAGAATTTGTACATGTAAATGTTGACTTTCGCTCATTGTTTTTACCCTACCTTGACTTGCCGAAACATACTTATTTAATCTATGATTACTATTTAAGTGAAAATTCGATGTTTACATGGTACTAAATCTATGTTAGGAACTCGCAAAGGTAGTATAAAATAGTAATAAAGCGGCAAGGTGTCAATATGTACATGCAAAAGCAAGGTGCAAGGTAATGTCTATTCATAGCAAAGAAAGTGCACGCTGCACATGTAACAGGTCAAAACCTAAAGGACTAATTTAAATACTTAACAGAAAATTAAAGCATATAGGTTGCCCAAACAGCAGAAACACGAAAGTAAACTACCATCTAAGTAGCACGGACACAGACACTTTGTCTGACACTGACACCGACTAGGACACTGGACAGCACAATTTCCAAAAAGACCAGATTTTGGACACCGCTGAATTTTTTTAATATATTTTTATTATGTGTATGTATAGTCATTAAATATCAAATACATTCTACATCTAAAATAGTAAACAATTAATAATCAACAACCACAAAACAAGCAACTCAAATAAAAGTCATACTTAAAATTTAAATGCAATATAGTACAAAAAAACATGGTACATAACATAACAAAGTACTTCACAACTTAACTCTTACTAAGTCATGCAAACAGGTAACAGAAACAGAGAAAGCGCCCTCTCCTTCACCGCCCAAACAGAAACAGGGAATTGTAACAGGAAACAGAAACAGGGAACTTCTGCAAAGTCATAAGAAATTACTTCACTACTTAACTCTTACAAAGTCACACAACTATTATCTCTTTCCTTCAACCAAGGGCTCAATCTACATCAATCGTGTCATCTTCGAATGTCATGGACATCCCCAACAGGCCTCTCAAAATCAAGATCAAAAGACACCAACAGCCATTGCAGTCAGAAGAAAATCAAGGAGAAGGGAATCCAGTGTTCGAGTCCCAAGCTCGTGAGTCCTACACTCCAGCTGGCAACAACAACCTGAGCGCGTGAAGAGAGCAGCTGAGGAGCCTTGCAGGAGTCTTGCAGTTAGGATTTCAAGCTCAGATTACCATGACGATTTAGAGATAAATGAGGGAGATCATTGGAACACAATTAAGGCTCTTGTTTAGCCTTAATTAACCATATCAGTGTCTGAGGAAGATAGTAGTTAATTAGTTGGTTATTACTTAATTTCCAAAATGAATTGCAATTAGTTATCAGCGAGATATGAAAGGAAATTGGTTGTAACAAACTCTCAATATATGAGAGAGGTTCATGTCAGTAATGAAATATGAAAAATCTGGTTGATAATTGAAAATTCTCTGTTCCCCCTAACTTTCTCTCCAAGCATTTACTGTTCCTTCTTCTTCTCCTCCAAAATTATTCAGAATCAAGCTTGGATAATCAGCTGGTTCTGACAATTGGCATCCAGAGCCGTGAGGTCCTTCGTCCCAAACACCCATCTGATAGCACCACCATTCATACAACACAACACACCTACCTGAAAACATCATGGGCTACAATACCCGACAAGTCCATAAACAGAGCCAACTCGATGAACATGTGAGCCTCATGGAGGCGCAATTTGCCGATCATTTCGGTAATATTGATGAACAACTTTTTGTGCTGAAAGAAACAGTGTCCGAAATCCCAGAATTGAAGGTTGCTGTAGATCAATTGAAAGGGGAACTACCTGGAGTGCAACATTCTCTTGCTGAACTGCAGCAGATGTTACAACATCTGATCAATTCCAAGGAAGGGGAGAGTTCAAACAACAGGCGCACCTAGGAGCCAAAAGAACCTGACTCGTTTCATAAAGAATACTTCCAAACAACCAACGGTAACCTCTTACCTCTTTTCCAAGTTGCCTAAGTTAGAATTTCCAAAATTTATGGGGGAAGATTCATATGGTTGGGTCAGAAAAGCTGAGCGTTTCTTTGAATTTAACCCAGTTGATGAGTGTAACAAAGTTAACTTTGCTTCGATACACTTTGAGGGCCAGGCTGAGTATTGGTTTGGGGCATACATAAAAACCAAAGAAAGAGTGTTATGGCCAGAATTTGTGAAGGATGTACACTCTAGATTTGCAAAGCTGTTCAAGGAGAGTGTGGTAGGAGAGTTTCGTAAACTCAGGCAACAGTCTTCTGTTGAAGCATATTACAATGACTTTGAAACAATTAGATCTATGATGGTGAGTGAAGGCTGCAAGCTGGAGGAAGAGTATTTTACTCAGAGCTTCATAAGTGGCCTAAAAGAGGAAATTAGGCTTGAGGTGGAAAAGTTTGAAACTAGTGACCTGTCTAGAGCTATTTTTCTTGCTAGAAAAGATGAAGCTAGCATACAGTTATCAATGTTAGTCGTGGATGAAGAAGGAAGGGCCTGTGCTACTGGTGTGATGAGGCCTTCACTCCTGCGCACAACTGTAAACACAAACAGTTATCAATGTTAGTCGTGGATGAAGAAGAACCAGAAGAACCACCTCCAAAATATGATGAGGAAGCAATTGACCCTCAAGACCAGATAATAGAGAAAAAAGAAGAAACAATTGAGATCACTGTCAATGCCATGACTGGAAATGCTTCTCAAATTACTTTCAAATTATGGGGACAGCATGGCAAGAAGGGATTTTCTATTCTCATTGACACAGGGTCAACCCATAATTTCATTGACCCTGTCACAGCAGAAAGGCTAGGGTGTGTCATCACCCCATCTAAACCAATGATGGTCATGGTGGCTGGGGAAACAGGCTCACCAGTGAGTCAGTATGCAGAGATTTCTCATGGACCATGCAAGGGAATGAATTCAATACTAACTTGATGCTCTTAACCCTGGGTGGTTGTGACTGTGTGTTGGGTTTGGAGTGGTTGAGGAGCATGGGGCAGGTGCAATTTGACTTTGAAGCCATGATCATGACTATGACAAGGGCAGGTGCACAAATCACTCTCAAGGGAGGAATGGCACCAGCTGAAATCAATGTGTTGTCTGCTAAAGGTATGTACAAATATCTTACCAAAAATCCTGGAGCACTATTTGGCCAAGTCTATACAATTACTAGCATGCCTTCAGAACAGAACCAAGAGCCACAATTGATTGCATTGCTACACGAATTCAAAGATATTTTTGAAGAACCAAGAGGACTAACACCCCCTAGACCTCAAGATCACCACATTCCCTTAATCCCAAATGCTCAACCAATTAGCATTAGACCTTACCGAATCCCCTATGCACAGAAAACAGAAGTAGAAAGAATTGTGCATGAAATGCTCGACAATGGAATTATTCAACCCAGCTCATCACCATTTGGCTCACCTGTACTACTAGTTAAAAAGAAAGATGGGTCATGGAGGCTGTGTGTGGACTATAGGGGGTTGAATAAACTGACTATCAAAAACAAATTTCCTATCCCTATGGTGGAGGACCTACTGGATGAATTGCATGGGGCCAGAGTATTTACAAAACTTGACCTCAGGAGTGGGTACCACTAGGTGAGGGTTCATGCTAGTGATGTACCCAAAACAGCTTTCACTACTCATTTCGGACACTTTGAGTTTAAAGGGATGCCCTTTGGGCTCACTAATGCACCAGCTACCTTTCAGTCTATTATGAACTCAATATTCCAACCCTATCTCAGAAGATTTGTTTTGGTATTTTTTGATGACATTCTCATATATAGTAAAACATACCAAGACCATCTACACCAATTGACCTTAGTATTTCAAATGTTGAGAGAACACCAGTTGTTTGTCAAGAAATCAAAATGCACATTTGCTGCCAAAGAAGTGGAGTACTTAGGGCATTTGATATCAGGGGAGGGAGTAGCAGCAGATTCACAGAAAATTGATGCAATGGTGAATTGGCCCTAGCCTAAAACCATTAAGCAGTTGAGAGGATTCCTAGGATTGACTGGGTACTATAGGAAATTCATCTCTCACAATGGGATCATCAGTAAACCTTTGACCAGGCTTCTACAAAAGGATGGGTTCCATTGGGACACAGCTGCTACCCAAGCATTCAACAACCTGAAACAAAGTACCCAGGTGTTGGCCCTACCTAATTTCTCTATGCCTTTTGTGGTTGAGTTAGATGCCAGTGACCTAGGGGTAGGTGCAGTATTGGGCAGACCTCTAGCATTTTACAGCAAAGCTTTTGGCCCCAAGGCATTAGCCATGTCTACATATGAGAAGGAGCCGGTGGCTCTAGTCCAAGCTGTTATGCATTGGCATAATTATTTGAGTTTCCAGCCATTTTCAGTAATGACTGATCACTGCAGCTTGAAGTACCTTTTGGGGCAAAGAGTCACTTCTATGTTACAACATAAATGCTTGTCAAAACTATTGGGTTTTGACTTTACTATCCATTACAAAGCTGGTAGTGAGAATGGAGCTGCTGACTCTCTTTCTAGATTGCATGCAGGTAACCAAACAGGAGGGCAGTGTGCAGCTATATCCCAGGCCTGCAAGGGTAACTGAGCTGCAAGACAGCTATGCTTCAAATTCATATATGCAGCATCAACAGCAGCTATTAATTCTAGAACCCTATGCTACATCAGAGTTTACCTATGAAAATGGTACTCTGAGGTATAGAGGGAAGCTATTTGTTGGGCATTCTGGAGACTTGAGGAACCAAATTATGCAAACCTTACATGCTTCGGGCATAGGAGGGCATTCAGGTACTAATGCCACTTACAGAAGAATCTCTTCTCTATTCTTTTGGCCAAGTTTGAGGGCTGATGTCAAGACCTGGGTTAGTCAGTGTGACATATGTCAAAGAAGTAAGCATGAGCAGCAGGCATACCCTGGACTTTTACAACCATTGCCTATCCCAAACCAGTTGTGGCGCAGCATTTCCTTGGATTTTATAGAGGGTCTCCCTAAATCTGATCAAAAGGACTCTATACTAGTAGTGGTTGACAGACTTAGTAAGTTTGCTCATTTTCTGGCACTTAAGCATCCTTTTTCAGCTCAAGATGTGGCTCAAGTTTTCTTTGACAACATCTTCAAACTCCATGGCATTCCTGACAACATTATCAGTGACAGAGACAGCATCTTTTTGAGTCAATTTTGGCAGAAGTTATTTTCTCTCTTGGGTGTTCAATTACAAATGAGCACTGCTTATCATCCCCAATCTGATGGCCAGACTGAAAGGGTCAACCAGTGTCTTGAAACCTACCTGAGGTGTTTTTGTGGAGGCAAACCAAAAACTTGGTCTAAATGGATTAACTTGGCTGAATATTGGTATAACACTACATATCACACTTCGCTGAAAATGACCCCATTTCAAGCCCTCTATGGATATGCCCCTAAGCTTCTTAATCTACAAGGCCTTAAGAGCACTCACATTGAGTCAATTGACTCTTACTTAGCAGAGAGAATGAGTCAATTGACCAGGTTATCTTTTAATAGGGTCTTGAGCCTATTAAAAGATAACCTGGTGATAGCACAGGAGAGAATGAAATACTATGCAGATAAGCATAGGACTGAGAGATCTTTTGAAGTTGGAACTATGGTCTATCTGAAGCTTCAACCATACAGACAACAGAGTCTAGCTTTGAGGAACAACATGAAGCTGTCCCCAAAGTATTATGGCCCTTATCAAATAACAGCTAAAATTGGTCAGGTGGCTTATCAGCTGGCACTTCCCCCACAGTCTCAAATACATCCGGTATTTCATGTCTTCTGTTGAAGACTGCTGTAGGAAAACAGGTCAAGGCTACTACTGAACTACCTCCAATCTCTCCTGAAGGCCAGTTGTTGTTGGAGCCTATTGCTATTCTGGATAGAAGAATTGTAAAAAAGGGGAACAATTATGCATCTCAAGTCTCAGTGGGCTGGTCAAATATTCCTGAAGAAGAATCAACTTCGGAAGACTGGGACGATATTAAAGCAAAATTCCCAGAATTTACTGCAAGGGAGGGGCACGAATTAAAGGGGGTGGGAATGTCATGGACATCCCCAACAGGCCTCTCAAAATCAAGATCAAAAGACACCAGCAGCCATTGCAGTCAGAAGAAAATCAAGGAGAAGGGAATCCAGTGTTCAAGTCCCAAGCACGTGAGTCCTACACTCCAGCTGGCAACAACAACCTGAGCGCGTGAAGAGAGCAGCTGAGGAGCCTTGCAGATGAGGAGTCTTGCAGTTAGGATTTCAAGCTCAGATTCCCATGACGATTTAGAGATAAATGAGGGAGATCATTGGAACACAATTAAGGCTCTTGTTTAGCCTTAATTAACCATATCAGTGTCTGAGGAAGTTAGTAGTTAATTAGTTGGTTATTACTTAATTTCCAAAATGAATTGCAATTAGTTATCAGCGAGATATGAGAGGAAATTGGTTGTAACAAACTCTCAATATATGAGAGAGGTTCATGTCAGTAATGAAATATGAAAAATCTGGTTGATAATTGAAAATTCTCTGTTCCCCCTAACTTTCTCTCCAAGCATTTACTGTTCCTTCTTCTTCTTCTCCAAAATTATTCAGAATCAAGCTTGGATAATCAGCTGGTTCTGACATCGAGTGTACCGAAACGAAAGAGAGGGATGAGAGAGGAAGAAGGAGACCCCAGTAAAGAAGGAAAAAAGAATAAGATGAGAGAGAAATAAGAAGGTACCTGTTGCTAGAATCCGGCGACGGTAGCGAGATCCTCCGGCGACCAGTTTGGGTGCGTCGTCTGCTTCGTTCTCTTCTCTTGACGCCGCAAGAAGAAAACTCAGAAAACGGTAATGGGTCGATCTAATTAGGCTTCCTTAAAGTTTATTTCTAAAAGAGCTCTAAAATTGTCAATTATTACACACAGACCCCCAAAATAAGTTTGAAAATTTGTATTTTGACCCCATACGTTTTGACACTTTAAGTGTCATGAAGTGTCGAATACGGCTCTTACGAACAGTGGCGGAATCATGAAGTGTCCTGGAGGTACAAAAAAAATATCAAATTCGCTAATTTTTTTAAATGTAAAATAATACACAAAAGATGAGTGCACTAAAAAAGCATATAAAAGATATAATTAAGTTTCATGAGAGTCATTAAAGACTCTTTACGACACAACAAAAAGTAAATACAAAATAGCTATTTAAGTGTTTATAAGCAAAAACATAAATTACTACTTGACGAGGCTCCGAAGATTGGTAGCGCTTGTTGATAGTCTCGTGCTCAATAGTTTTGAAGACATTTTTCTCAATGTAGCAAATCAAGCTATTATTCATCCATTCATCTCACATAACTAAACAACAGTACATTTCAAGTTCAAGATCAATCTCTCAATCTTAGGACAACATCACATTCCAACATAACATAGCTAAATAACTATACATTTCAAACTCAAGATCAACCTCCAATTTTAAAACTAAATCACATTCCAAGATCAACCTCCTGAGTTCAAGCTTAACATCCCAATCTCAACACAACATCAAATTCCAACACAATAGTACATTTCAACCCCTTAATTTTAAACTTAAATAACCAAACAACCTCAAGCTCAATATCACATTCCAACGCAATTAGAAATTATTTATACAGTAAATCAGGAATTAGGAAAGCAATTAGCCAATTAAGAATTAAGCCAAGCAATTAGGAAAGCAAATGAGCAAATCAATTACTGAGCAAATCAAATCAATTTGAAAAGCAAATGAGCAAAGTAGCCAAGCAGAAAATGCCTACCTCAAATTCAAGAAAATGAAGGCAGACTGTTCATTGTAGACTTGTTTGACGGTTGTCCTTGCTGTCGCGGGTCCTCGTCTTCGTCGGCGGCGCCTGGCAGAGAAGAGGGTTGTAAACGCCGGCCGAGTCCTCATCTTCGCCGCCTCGCCGAGTTGCCCACTACTATTCTACTACAGTGCTTCTTGTTGTTGTATTCCAAATTTGAATCTGCCGGTCACCGTCCGGCCGTTGCCGGTTGCCATCGATCAAGTCGGTGTCTCGGTGAGGTGTCTGGCCATCACCAGCATCACGACCATTTGGTTGAGAGATGTCTGAGAGAGTCAGACGGGGAAGAACGGTAGAGTCGTAGAGAGAGAGAGAGAGAGAGAGAGAGAGAGAGGGGTGAGAAAGAGGTGAGAAAAAGACTTGGTGCAAAGTGAATGTTTTTTCCTTTTTTTAAAGAGTTCAGGGGGTACATTAGCCCCTTCTAGTTCTAACGTGGTTCCGTCACTGTTTACGGGGCGATGAATGGACAAGGACTTCAAAATGTTCACTATGTCTCTACATATGCTTCTTGTTGATAAGAGATAATTCTAGAGACTTAAAGCAGAACTCTAGAAAGGAAGGGAAGTTTGTAAATATATAGATACTATTGTATATAATTATAGATACAAAAGTAGACCATAGAATCAAATGTATTCGTACCACTCGTTGAGAAGGTTGAGTAGTATAAATAGTTAAGGCCTCACTTTGTCTAAGGCATAAAGTGATCTAAGTATTGTAGCATTCTCCAAGCAATATAGTAAATCACATTCTCCCAAACTCTCATTTTCCTTTATTCATCTGATGCACAGTCGACTTAGAAAAGTTTTTAGTGCCGTGACAGGTGGTATTCCAAAATTAAAAAAATAAAATAAAATCGGACACCGCTGAGAGGTGTCCGACAAGTGTTCGGAGGTGTTGGTAGGTATCGGACATCATACCTCGCCCCATATGAGGTGTCGGTGCTTCCTGGACTACCATATAAACTCTGAAATAAATTCCGCAATTGGAATGAAAAGAGGATATCGAGCCTTGTTTCAATACTAGAATTCATGAGCAAGGTCATTTATACATAGCAGCAAAATCCAGGACAAGATTAACCCACACATACACACATGAGCGACCTAAATGTAGGCCAAAAGCATACTTACAGAGAACTGAGAGCAGATGCTCCACAGTTACCACAGTTTGAAGTTTTGGTAGGCAATAAAAGCAAATGAAAGCTGAAATTACAAAGACACCGCGTAAAGTAGGAGTAGATAGGTCTTCGGAGATCCACCTTAAACAATTTGAACAACTCTCACTGGCGACACTTGCTGCTTTTCGACGATCGGCTAGCGTATGTGTATGTCTCTGAGAGAGAGAGAGAGAGAGCGTGTCTTTGAGTGTGTGTGTTGAAGTAGATGACGGTGGTCGAATGGTTGGAGGTGGTGGAGATGTTAATATGTGGAAGGTGAGAGGCAAAGGGTTTAGTCTCACGGCGGATTTTACTGTTTCGTTAGGAGCTAGTCTCTGCATTTAGCGTCCATTTTAGCCGTGCTCACGTGGCATCTCTCCACACCTTTTAGATCTTGGTGGACGGCTGAGATTTCGGCCCCAACACCCTTCCCCTTTACAGCGGAGAATTCAATTCCATGTGTGTGATTTCACATGTTGCATCAAAGCGAAAAACGTCTTACTGAACCGGATTTATGGTGGCGAGAATGACTTAATCGACAGTTACAACCTGGTAAAGGCTGTATAATTCGAACCGTGACGTTAGACCTGACAAACGGGTATACCCGTCGAATACGGGTAAAACCTAATCGGGTACGGAAAAAAAATAGGTTGGGTAAATTTTACCGGACTTTTTCGGATAGAATTTTCCTGAATCCGTACGGGTACACGTCCCCCTTTTTTTTTAACAAACAGATATTAATACTCTTTTTGGCTTTTGCTGGTTACTACTAAACTTATGTATATTTTTTTCCTTTTTGTTTCTTTTACAGTTTTGCTTATTTTTGCCAACACATTTCCTGTCTTTGGTTGTTGTAAACATAATTTTCACTTTTCAGTTTACCAAAAACTAAAAGTTATGACAAATAAAAGTTATAAAACTCATAATTCCTTCTAAGTTACTTGCTACTAAATACTTACTAGTTACTAGTTACTAGCATGTTAATTGTTATACCATAAGAACAATTGCAAACATCTAACCCCATTCCCCAATCCACACCCACAATTCAAAATAAAAATAGGTAAACTTTAAACAACAATTACATCATAACATGCATAAATTCATTGAAATTAAAGTCTTCAATTCCATCAAGGTCAATCAAAACTTCAAGTCTTCAAATCTCCGTTACGCTTCTTGCATCCAACGAACCATCCATATTCGCATTGATAGGCAAATGTACCACAAGGTCACTATCCTCTGGCTCATCACCTACATTTAAGCAAATATGATTAAACTAAATCCCAAAACATATAAATAAACTAAATATTAAACTAAATCCCAAAACATATAAAACTCACAACCTCAACCTTCTCAGTGGGTGGATTCTTGTTACAGATTCCATAGATTCTACAATAGCCCGAAACAACGAATAAATAAAAAGGCGAGAACAAGTCAACAGCACATAATTTGCGGCAAAAAAATTAACGATGGACTGATTTACTGCCCAAATCCAAATCTAACACAACACATAATTTTAGATTTTCAGTAGTCCAACAGCAATACATATAACATCCAAATGTAAAAAAATTCCCATCCAACAGTAATAACATCCACCACAATACTGCCCAAATCCAAATCCACCACAATACATATAACATCCAGATTTTCAATAGTCAAGAATGCATTATAAATTTATAGATAATCATCCACCAATTAATTTCGGTTTAGGAGGAAATCGTATTCATGATATCATGATGCTACCTCTCCTTCATGTGAAGCCTCTAGGCTTAGTAGGGCTCGAACCTACAATATTACTCGTACTCGTTCATCAACTAGTCGACGTAGCCCCTTGTATGCCCAATAACTCTTCCCCTTGTGTCCATCTGCAAAAATATTCAACAATTCAAGACATGAACTCATCAAGTAAAATTTCAATAATTTTGATTTTTGAGAGAGAGTGAGTGACTGACTAACCTTTCACGTGGAGTTCCGTGTCGTGCGGCATGAATAGCGGCAGTGGACTAGCGGATGTAAGCTTCTCGGAGGCTGTCGGAGCTGAAGAATGAAAAATGAAGCCGTGAGGGGGCTGACTCGGCTGACGGAGTAAATAGTTGAGAGGGGCTGACTCGACTCTTGAGTCTTGACTCTCGACGCTGCTACGGCGGCCAAAATCTCAAGCAACGACGCGGCGGCCTTGCGTGAAACTGAAAGGGCTGAGCTGAAGGGAGAGTGGCGGCCCTTGATCAGAGGGGGCTGAGTGACAGAGTGTCATGAACTCACGATCTGGTCGCCGGCGTCACGTGTAAGATGGGCTGGCCGCTAGCGGCGGATCTGTTGCGGCAGCGTAGAGTGTGAGAGGGAGAGAAATGTGAAACTCAGAAGAAAATGTAAGTAACCGACTTAGAGCACAAAGTTTTCTTTATATATACCTCAAAAAACCGAGTAACACCGGGCAACCCGAAAACCGACCCAACAATTACGGATCGATATGAGTACGGGTCAAATGTGCGCGGGTAGTGTATATACACCCGTACCTGGGCTTTTTTATCGGGTACGGATCGACCTGCGGGTACGGGCAGATTTTTGCCAAGTTTACATGACATCATTAATACATGAAGAACAAATTGACAAATTTTGATTTAGTAACCGTAACCATTCAATTTACTCGTCCCAACTTTAAAATTATTTTATGGTTTATACTTTACGGTTTATACTATCGAGCCATAAATATTTACGGTTGATATGATTGGGTCATAGGCGTAACACTCAAGGAAGAAAAAATATTAACAACTCCAAAATTGAAATTTACGAAATGATTAACTTTCTCAAAATTCAGCCTGCCCCGAATCTAAATAACATCTATAAAAACTGTGAGCAAATGTAGCAAACCATCGAATAAAGAACTCTTTCGGTTGGTATGGGGGAGAAGGATTAGGATCCTCTTATGCTCTAACTGAAAAAAATTTAGCGGACGAAAAATTAACGCTATAATTTTTAACAGTAACAACAAAACATTTTCAGTGAAAATCTTTTATCACCATGCCATAGAACAAAGGATCATTATTCGCAAGAGAGCCAATGATTGGGCACAAAGATGATATGACCTTTTTGCCACGAGCTGAGGTCACAATGCCAACTTCGTAAAATGATTAATCTCAGGGGAAGCGCCCATTGAAGACTGAACTTAATCTCGTGGGGCAACCAAAGGCGGAGAAAGCTATACGCTAATCTTCCTATGTTCAGTGAACCAAATGGTAGAGGGCAGTGTAAGAAGACATGGGAGACCATATCTGTCAGTGCTGCAGAAAGGTGGGCGTAGTCATCTTGCGTTACATTGAGATTTATTAAAGCTGATTTCAGTGGGAGTCGGTCAACAACGGATAATAAACAAGAAGCACGGAGAAAAGGATACTGCAATTAACAAAGAGAACTTCAGCTGCTCAAAATAACAATCTGTTACTACTAAATTTTCACCCATTTTTCTCAGAAGAGGGAAACCCAAAATTTCCATTACTGACCAAAAGGAAATACTACAGGCTCGAGAAATCGAGAAACGACCTCTTATTCCAAACCAACTACACACAAGTCATAACTAAAACTGAGGACTTGACCAAATCCAAAAAAGCATCCGCAGATAAAACCTTCAATCAGCATTTACTTCAGACAGAGGCGGATGCCATGTGGACGATCAAGTCGATCACGCGGGAGCTGCAAAAACAGTGAGTATTGAATCAAGGAACATTCAAGTAACCATGAGATTGACTAGGTATAAAGTGGATTCAATGCAATACGGGATAGAAGAATAATTACCTGTATCCCCACTCATTGTCATACCACGAGACAAGCTTCACAAAGCCATCATTCAAAGCAATCCCGGCCTTAGCATCAAAGATGCTTGACCTGCTATCACCAATGAAGTTGGTGGATACCACATCATCTTCGGTGTAGCCCAAGATACCCTTGAGTTTGCCCTCTGACTCCTCCCTGATCACAAACAAAACACACAGAATTTAGGTTATAACCTTCGGTAACCAACCACAAACGCTTTGGATTAAAGAGTAGCAATTACGCAAAAAAATGAACATTAAAAAAGAACAAGAACTCACTTGATAGCAGCTTTGATCCGCTCGTAGGTAGCGTCCTTTTGAAGCTTTACATTGAGGTCCAAAACAGAAACATCCACAGCAGGAACGTGGAATGACACACCGGCCAATTTGCCGTTCAGAACTGGCAGAACTTTGCCAACAGCCTACAAAGTACAGCATAAAAAAATAATGCAGAAAAGATTAAAAAACAAAAAAGGCCAGCACCAGCATGATAGATAGAGATCAACCCAATAAATACAAATTTAGCACATTCATTTATACCTCGGCAGCTCCAGTGCTGCTGGGGGTGATGTCCAAAGAAGCAGCTCTTCCACTTCCCCAATCTTTGCTTGATGGTCCATCCACAGTGTTTTGAGTGCCTGAAATGACAAATTAGAATCAGTTTAAGACACTATTAAAATCAGTAAAACAACTAGCACTAACACTCACTTACCAATAACAGAGTGGACAGTGGCCATGAGATCCTGAACAATAACCAACCCATCATTCACGACCTGCAAATAGAAAAATTGAAGAGATATAAGCTAAACTTCGAACAATGAACTTATTATGACTAGATAAATTGAAAGAAGCTGCCGGAGATAACCTCAACCAGGGAAGGAAACCAGTTGGCAGCCATGCCGGGGATGAAGTTGAAAGGAGCAGGTCTTCCACCTCTCCAATCTTTGCTTGATGGTTCATCCAGAGTCTTTTGAGTGGCTGAAAAGACAAATTAAAACAAGTTTAAGACACTATTAAAATCAGTAAAACAACTAGCACTAGCGCACACACACCAGTACTAGAGTGGAAAGTGGTCACGAGACCCTCAACAATGCCAAACTTATCATCGATGACCTGCAAATAGAAAATTTGAAGAGATATAGGCTAAACTCCAGACATTGAACTTATAATGACTAGATGAATTGGAAGAAGCTGCCGGAGATAACCTTAGCCAGGAGAGCAAGACACTGGATAGTGCAGCTAGCACTGGAGACAACGGTAAGCTCAGGTTTGTATTCCTTTTCATTGACTCCCACCACAAACATGGGAGCATCCTTGCTAGGTGCAGAGATGACAACCATCTTTGCACCACCCTGAGCACACCGATCGGTCCAAGTCAACCCATCAGTTCAGACAAACCTTCCCTCAAATTATAATCAGTGCTGCCTTACTTCTAATGCATAAGATCAAACTTGAACAATCTTGACGAGATATTAGGTCAATAATTTTTTAATAATAGAGCTGTAAATAGAAAAGAGCATTTGAAAATCAACTTCGACAAGCTAATGCTGTTCAACAAACAACAATGTGAAAGCCCAAAAATCACATTGAATCAGATTTGGTCGCAAGATCAACACCATATTAACACGAAGACGGTCATAAATCAAAAGTGAGATCAAATCAAACCTTCAAGTGGGCAGCAGCTTCGTCCTTGTCAGTGAACAAACCAGTAGACTCAACCACAACGTCGACACCAGCAGCACCCCATGGGATCTCTTCAGGGTTTCTACAAAATCAAACAACGAACAACCATTCAACATAATCCCCCAATTAAAACCTAATTGTTAAATCACAAATCCAACTCCTGCAACTAACCCCATCATGAAAACAGTGACTGGCTTATCATCAAAAATAAGGGTCTTCTCGTCCTTGACCTCAAGCTCGTGATACTTCCACTGGCCATGAACAGAACCATTCTTGGACAAATAGTCCAGCGCCTATTCCACAATAATCCCCATAAGTATCCAAAATCAAATCAATGTAAACCTCCCCACACAACACATATACATACAAGAACGGTTGAACATACTTAGTATAAACAACTCAGAAAAATCACTTGAATTTGAACCTACATTTCAGGAAAAACTCACAAATTTACTGGAGACCCTATTTCTTGAAAATTACACAAAATGGTCAGAAGCCGATTTCTGGAAAAATTTTCCACAAAACGAATCACATTTACACACCAACTTAAACCTAAATTTCTGCATTCTTTCCCTACAACAAAATCAACACACATACAGACACAACCACTGGGTCATCATGAGCACGCAAGCTAGGAACATATATTTCAAAATCATCATAGGCATTCACAAAGAATACAGTACAAACCTTTACGCACGATGCACACAAATACACAACGTATATCTGATAATAAAAGTTCAAAAAATCACTGTAAAAATGCACAAAATTACAACACACACTTCAACCCACAACTATGCAAAAATTACACAAAAAACCGTTAGCACACACACTGGGAACATGCATGGTTTGAGCAAATTGCACGTAACAGCACACGCAAACACACATATGCAAAGATCATAGTACCATGATGTCGACGGTCATTAATGGATCGTTAATAGCGACAAGTTCAACATCATCACTCTGCAGAGTAGCCCTGGCGATCGAACGCCCGATCGTCCCAAACCCTAATGGATACAGATCAGACAAGATCAGCCAATTTCCACAACAATCAAACCCAGATCAATCAAACCACAAAAAGAACCAAACAGATTAACAAAAAAAACCCACCGTTAATTCCGATCTTGATCTTCTCAGCTGCTAAGCAAAACAAAACAAAACAAACACAAAACAAAAATCAAACAAACACCCAAAAAGAGTCATACATTAGATTAGACACGAAAGGTATCTGAACAGAAATTACCCATGAGTGACGACAGAGAGTAAAGAGAGCAAATGAGTGTTCCAGAGATACGGACACAGAAATAGAGAGAATTGCGAGCGAGAACATAGTAGGGATCAGAGCTTACTTAAATAGACAGTGGGATGAAAAGCAGCTGCTGCAGGTGTGAGTTGCGTCTCTCTACTCATAAAATATTGTTAGGGGAAAATAGGGAATGACCACCGCTGTACACGTGGTGCGTTTTGCCCCCTTCACTTCAAAATTAAGCACTAAACTCCCCCACAGTTTAAGAAAATAGGCACAGTTGACGGAAATCATCCAAATTAGCTGCGTTTTTTGGAGGGAAAGCATTGGCGCCCTAAAGGTATTTTCTTAAGACCAAAATGCCCTTATACTCTCTTTATAACACAAAACTTCATCCCTTACCCTCATTTCTTCCACTACCAAACCCATTTGCAGCCTCCTTTCTTCCTCTACCAACATCCCAACTACATTTTGGTTCTCTACCCACATCTCCATGGCCATAATGGATAACAGTGTCATGCAAGAGCGAGGAGTCAACATGCGGCTTTGCTACTGTGGTATTGTAGCTCCGGTGAAAACCTCATTCACTGTTCAAAACTTTGGAAGAAGGTTTTTTGGGTGTGCTATGTATGGGGTATGTAGTATAATTATGATTTCTTTAATTTTTAAAAATATAATTGATTTTCCTAATTTTTCAAGTTTTTGATGTTCTAGATCCAAGGAAATTGTGGATATTTTGATTGGATTGATCCTCCAATGTCCAGAAAAGGAAGTGAAGTTCTTAGCAATATGTTAGCCAACATCAAACAGCTTGAAGAGGAATTGGCTACATCTCGTAAAATGGAAAGGCTTTACAAGAAAGCCTTAATTGGAGCTGTTGTTATCCTAATCTTTCTACTCTTTGCTAAGAAGATCTAGTTAAAAAATTTGTAAAACTTGGAAAAACTGCTATTTTCTGTTTTTAATTGTACTGCTAATGTGCTGTGTAACGCAAATATAACCGCTGTAATGCAAATGTGTAATGTAAATCTATCCTATGTAATGCAAATGTGTTGTGTAATGCAAATCTATCCCCTGTAAGTGTGTACAGAGTTGTTTGTGAACCTGTTTTAAGTGCTAATTCACATAAAGAAAACCTGTGAAAAACTAACTACTAATACCAACCAAATGCACACTGAAAGCACCTGTTTGAAACATACCAAAGTCATCAGAAATCTATACAAACATCTGTCTCTTTTTATCAGCAACCAAATGCACACCACCAACCAAATGCAATTTCCAACAAGTACATCCATACCAAAGTCATCAGAAATCTATACAAACATCTAACAATAAACTATATCAAATGCAATTTCCAACAAGTACATCCATACCAAAGTCATCAGAAATCTGGATGATTAACTTTTAACAATAAACCATATCAAAATCTAAATTAAAAAGTAGCCAAAGTTTCCAACAACATTTTCTAAATCTAACAAGTTTCCAACAGTTCCAACAAGTAAACCATAAAAATATCTAAAGTAAAGTACATGCCATATTCATCATCCCACTACTTCTTGCCAACATGACCCTTCTTCCCTCCAACAGTTGTTTGCTTTGCAATTGAGTCCCTCTGTCTCTTTTTATCAGCAGCCTCCATCCTTTGTTGCCTTCTCAAAGCAGCTTCAAGTAAAACTTGTCCTCTTGATGTCTCAACAGATTGTAACCTGTTACATAAATAGTTAGTCAAAGTGAAATGTTAAAGCAATTTACTAAGTGAAGGTATATTGTAACCTGCTAAGAGTGGCATCAGGTGTTGAAGCAACATTAGCATCAGCATTACAAGTTCCCTGGGCCCAACAAGGTGGCAGATTTTTGGACACAGCTGCGGCTGAAGCAAATCTAGCCCCTATTGCAGCATCAACTAGAGGTGGTGTAGCAGCATCATGAGGTGCCATATGGCTTGGAGTGCCAATCATTTTTGGTGCAAATCTTCCCATCAGTTGCCCTCTATTCTTCTTGATAACACCCTTTTCATTTCTCAGTGGACTATGCCTGTTACCTACAGTTGCATTTGCAGTTGCAGTTGCACTTGCAGCACCAGCACTAGCACTTGCCCTTGCCCTTGCCCTTGCATGTGTAGTATCAGTGGCACTAGCATTGGCTTTGGCATTAGATACCTAGTTATAAACAGTAATGCTGTGAGTTCTTACCCTATTTAACCCTATATAATAAGTTAAAAATCATTATTGCTTTGATGCTTACGCTTTCAAAAGTTGACTGTGTTCCACTACCTATTCATGCCTCCCTTGTATTGCCATCAAAACTCTATATAGGCAAAATAAGGGTGTTAACATAGACATGATTTAAATAAAAATTAAAATATCTTAACAAACTAAAATTACCAAAAATAAAACTAAAGATAACAAAAAATATACCTGACCACCTTGCTTTCTTGACAATCTAGAGTTGGGGTGAAGTGGTCCTTTGCAACTTCTCATATTATGGCCAACCTCCAAGCACTTGGCACATGTCATGACCCTGCCCTTCCTTGAAATGTTATTCTCACTTCTTGGCTCATCACCACTCCTTCTTCTCAACTTCTTTGGTCTGCCAGCTGGTTTCCTAAAATGTGGTGGGGCAAGTGGATGAAGACCAGTCTTCACCCAATACCTCTCACTAGGTACTGGGTGAATCATGCTAGCATAAGCCTGTAGGTAGGTTTCCTTGTTGTAAAAAGGGTGAATATATGACTCTGGTTTCTCCCTGTTTAGGTAGATTGAAGCCACAGCATGCTTGCATGGTACTCCTGTTAACTGCCATATCCCACAACTACAAGTCATTGCTCTCAAGTCCACTAACATTGTTCTATCATAGCACTCTACCTCGAACTCTAATCTTTCACTCCACCCACCAAAACAACACTTTGATGCCTCTTTAATCTTCTCTAGTTTCTCCAAAATCTTAGGACAAATAGATCCATGGTATTGCTCCATCCCCCTCTTCTTAACTTGGATCCTTGTCATCAAATGCTTCCTAATCCACTCCAACATGTTCACAATAGGGAGTTCTCTAGCTTCAAGTATGTAATTGTTAAAACTCTCTGTTAAGTTATTAACCAAAATATCACATTTAGAAGTTGTTCCAAAATGTGACCTTGTCCACAACTTTGGGTCTATGTCACTCAACCACTTCAAAATGCTGCCATCTTTATCCACAGTCTTGATCTTTTCAATCCAATCATTGAAATCATCCTTGTTACTTGCTCTCGCAGCACCCCACAACAAGTCCTTTAACTGTTTACCTTTGAACTTCTCCCTAAAATTAGAATACATGTGCCTCAGGCAATATCTATGTTCAACATTTGGCATTAAGTCATTAAAAGTCTCAACAAGGCCTTTTTGTCTGTCAGAAATGAAAACCCAACCCTTTTCCTCAACCCCACCAATGTCATTGTCTTCATAAACCACATCCATGACTGCTTTGTTTCTGCCTCAACAATAGCAACAGCAATTGGAAACATATTGTCATTGCCATCTCTGCCTACAGCACTCAACAATTGTCCCCCAAAAATACCTTTCAAAAAGCAGCCATCTAGACCTATAATGGGCCTACAACCCTTCAAGAATTCTGACTTCAGTGCTTCAAAACAATCATATATCCTTTGAAATACATGTGGATGATCAATTGATAGCCTCTCTGTACAAATAACCACACTTGTCCCTGGGTTTTTACTCCTAAGTGTCTCTCCATAATCCCACAACCTTGAATACTGCATCATATGGTCCCCCTCAATCATTTCCCTAGCTGTCCTTTTTGCTCTGTACAACTGAAACCTACTAACTTCTGCATTAAAATCCTTCTTCACATTGGTTTTCATAGACTTAATCTTCCAATTAGGGTCATCTCTTAACCTCTCCAAATATTGCTCAGAAATGAACCTAGAGGTAACCAGATGGTTATCAAAGTCTCTACCACATGTATGTTTATTGTTGAAACTCTTGATTTGAAATGTTTGTGCCCTGTTCATCGGAGAAGCATGCAATCTCCAATTGCACCCACCATCATCTTTGTGCCAATACTTACAGCACACAGTTATCCTATTGCTCTCATTTTTTTTATAAACAAAATCATAACCTCTCTTCACACTCCACTCTTTCAGAGCCTTCCTAAATATTTGTGGATTTGCAAACTTCATTCCCAAAACCAGATTTGGTCCTTCATGACTACTAAACCCTGTTTCTTCATTGAACTCTTGATATTTAGGCCCCTGTTCATTTTCAGTTTCCTCACTTCCTGAACTCCTAAGTTCATCTTCATTATCGCCATCACTATACCACTGCCCTTCCCCTACATTTACATTGACTATAGGGACCTACTCTTCAACACAGTCATTAAAAATGTCATCATCCTGAGGCCCTCTTTCTATCCCTTCACTCAACTCAGGTAAATCAGCTTCAGTACTAAGGCCCTATTTTCCCCATATTGTTATGTTTAAGCATCTTTACGTACTAAGGCCATGTTTGACACTCTTTTTTTTGCTCTTTTTTTTCAGTTTTTAAAAACTGAAAAAAAAGGAGCGTTTGATAACTATTTTTTTTTCAATTTTAGAAACCAATTTTTAAACTGAAGAGTAAAAAAAAAAACTCCAGAAACTGGTTTTTTTTTTCACTTTTGGTTTTTTTTTCTTAGACCACCACCACCACTGTAACGACCCGGTCCACGGCCCCACCACAGGGCATTGCCTCCCTCAAAAGGGCTAGCCAAGTAGGTACTTATGAGTTCATAGGCAGGGTCTTATAAGGCCAATTATAAACTCTCCCACAACCGATGTGGGATATTACAATCTCCCCACCTTATTCCTTAGCGTCCTCGCTAAGGCTCGATAACACATAGCCCATAATCTTCCTCTCTAGCCAATGTGGGATATACCCAGCTCACCCTTCGTTGCCCCAACCATCCTCTTGATGTGGGATATACCCGGGCTTGCCTTCGTTTCCCCCAACCATCGGCAACCCGACTGGACACCCCAGCCCGAGCTTTCGAGAGTCGGCTCTGATACCATTTGTAACGACCCGGTCCACGGCCCCACCACAGGGCATTGCCTCCCTCAAAAGGGCTAGCCAAGTAGGTACTTATGAGTTCATAGGCAGGGTCTTATAAGGCCAATTATAAACTCTCCCACAACCGATGTGGGATATTACAATGAAACTGGTCATCAATCAATAAATGTCTAACATCACATATTGTATACTGATATGTCAAGGGAAATAACTTTTGACCTTATAGTCCTTCTTCTACTTGGACATTGATTCGAGTAAAAAACGAATCTAACTAAGTACAACTATTGTTTTCTATTTGTTCCATCGTTCCTACCCAAGTGGTTACCAGATTCAAGTACATCCAAATAGTTGGAACCTAGAAATAAGAAGAAACAAATAGGCCATTATCAATAAACTGTTGAGAGTACATAGAATTTATACAAAACTCTCAAACAATAATTTTGCAAAATCGAACTTGAATGCCTTTGATTTCAGATATGATTTAGAGCTCTGATTACCTCTTTGAGGTCACATATTTGGTATGATGCTTTGGGTATTATATTTCTCGTAAACAGGAATATTTTGAAATAGTCTGTGTAGGTCCGCCTCCTGGTCGGGGGCGTGACAGATTTGAATTTGTAACGACCCGGTCCACGGCCCCACAATAGGGCATTGCCTCCCTCAAAAGGGCTAGCCAAGTAGGTACTTATGAGTTCATAGGCAGGGTCTTATAAGGCCAATAGCAAACTCTCCCACAACCGATGTGGGATATTACAATCTCTCCACCTTATTCCTTAGCGTCCTCGCTAAGGCTCGATCACACATAGCCCAGAATCTTCCTCTCTAGCCAATGTGGGATATACCCAGCTCACCCTTCGTTGCCCCAACCATCCTCTTGATGTAAGATATACCCCGGCTTGCCTTCGTTTCCCCCAACCATCGGCAACCCAACTGGATAGCCCAGCTCGAGCTTTCGAGAGTCGGCTCTGATACCATTTGTAACGACCCGGTCCACGGCCCCACCATAGGGCATTGCCTCCCTCAAAAGGGCTAGCCAAGTAGGTACTTATGAGTTCATAGGTAGGGTCTTATAAGGCCAATAGCAAACTCTCCCACAACCGATGTGGGATATTACAACCACCCTCCCACCGCCGGAAGCCACCTCAGGCGACCACCGCCGGAGACTGCCGGCAGCCACCTTCGGCCGCCGGTGACCACTGCCGGAGACTACCGGCTGCCACCTCCGGCCGCCGGTGACCACCGCCGGAGACTGTCGGCTGCCACCTCCGGCCGCCGGTGACCACCGCCGGAGACTGTCGGCTGCCACCTCCGGCCGCCGGTGACCACCGTCGGAGACTGCCGGCAGCCACCTCCGGCCGCCGGCCACCACCACCACCACCGCTACACCCCACCACCGCCACCGCAAACCACCAAAAAAAAAAAGTCAAAATAAAAAGGATTACCAAACACCAAAAAAAAAAATGGGTTATCAAACACCCACTTGTTTTTATAAAAAAAAAAAATTAAGCTGCTCTTTAAAAACTGAAAACCAAATTTTTTTTTTTTGTCAAACGAACCCTAAGTTATTTAGTATTTTTTGAATAAGTAATAAATATTTAAGAATCTTTTAATTATGTATCAAATTTAGAGACTTTTAAAGTTAGAAAATACATTCAATTTTGACTTACTGAGAAATAGAAAAAAGAAAAAACTAAAATTTTGGAGGATTGCAATTTTCTGTCACAATTAGTAAGTGATCTTAGACCTACTTTGATTATAAGGATGAATTAAATCACTTTAGGTTATGTTTACAAAGGATTTAACGTAATTGATAAGTGATCTTGAACCTACTTTAATTATAAAACTGAATTAAAAATCACTTTAGGTTGTGTTTAAGAAGAATTTAACGTAATTAGATTGATTAAACTATTTAAAGTTTGAGATTTTCAAAAGATTATATAAATTAATAAAAATTATTGCATAAAAAAATTCAGGTAAAGATTACTTGTACAGTATCTGCCCCCTTCAAATTGCTATCGCGTGTTGTTCTTTCCCGGTGCTTCAATATATCCGAGATTACGCCGATTCTGATAAAGAATTCGGTTGCTTGCTACGTGTCACCGTGTATCCAGTATTACGCCGACTCTAATAAACAATTCGATTGCTTGCTACCTGTCGCGCTTCATGACCACAAACTGAATCATATTTCTTGACTTTTTGTGCCGCTTCTTCTTTATATGGTTTGATTCATTCGCAGAAAACTTTTGGGTATTGTCCTTCTTTGAATATATTTTTACTTTTTCCATTCTTCAGGTGGTTTGACTGCCCACTCACGTGTCAAAGGCTGTTGTCCTTTTGGCTTGATTTTATTTTAATTTTGTGTTTGTCTCGTACCTTCCCAATTTTTGAGCATGTATGAACTCGAAATAAAGCGATTCAAATTTTATTGAATCCGTATTTCTGTCCTTTTCGATTTAAGTCTAAAATTAAATATTTTTTAAAATCGTTAAACTATTCAATTTAAAATACAAAGTTTTGACTCTTTCATTACAATTATTAGACGTTGATGATGAACTTGAATGCCTTTGATTTCGAATATGATTTAGAGCTTTAATTACCTCTTTGATGTCATATTTTTGATAATGTGCTTTAGGTATTATATTTCTCGTAAGCAGTAATATTTTGAAATAGTATGTGAAATTCCACCAACGAGTCTGGAACGTGACACTATCACATTCTCTCTCTCTCTCTCTCTCTCTCTCTCTCTCTCTACATCTACGTTAGCTAAAATGAGAGTTTACGCTAAACATTATGGCCTTTGGTTTCATTTAAAATCTCGAAAATGTCCTCAAACGTGAGAGGGTGAGAGAGTGTCCCAAGACAACAAAATACACTTAATAAACAAATTCTATCGAATTGATAGCCACATTTTATTTCTTCTTGCATTTTGGCTTTGTCATTAAAAAATTTAACATTGTGCCTCTCAACCATCTTCGGTAGATTAGGTTGTGTTTGCAAGTAAATTATTAGGTACTACGGTGCATGCTGAAACCATTTACGTTAGGTTCAAGTCAATTTATTCAATTTCATTTCGATTGTGGAGTATTGGCAGGAAGTATTTTAAATCATTTCAAAGTAATCCTTTCCTATCATGTGTGGTTATATATACACTTATAGAGGTCATGAGGAACATGATATCTTCTTCCCTCTTGTCTTCTCTATTGTCTTCCCTATTGTCTTCACAAAAGAATCCTTAAAAATTAATAACAGCAACAATTAACGGCTCTTATGTCAATCATATCTAATCATGGTATGTTTGTCTTTTCGTGTTTTAAGTGTTAAATTAGTTTGAATTATACTGCAAAACCATTGCACCATTATTACATGAGAATAATTAGTGTAGAAACAGTTTAAAATCACATTGACGGCAACCATCTACTTGCTGTAAAAGACTAAAATTGTGATGTTAACGACTAAAACTGTGATATATCAGAAGAAACATTTTCTTATGGATGGGAAGAGTATTCAAAGGTGGGCTTAACTTTGAGTTTTTGTTATGTTAGGTCAACTTAGTCTTGCCTCTCGAACTATATGAACCATTTTCTGTATCATTTTTAGCGTTCATCAATTGAGGATTTAAATCAAATGATAGATCACTGTTCTAAATGTTAATGTTTCAAGCTGAAACTTGGGCTCCCATAACACCAACTATTAGAAAAGTGAGGTCAAAGGTTAGCACATTAGCAACCGTAGAAAGAGAGAAAGAGGTGTTAAGGTAAGGTTTCTTCTCTTCTCCATCATTCCTTTGTCAGGTAGATGGTTTATAGGTAAACTTTTTTTTTTTTTGGTTAATGGTTTATAGGTAAACTTTGATGGCTAAACGCCAATAAAGTAAGCAACTAAAAGCCTTTCTGCAACTTAACACTTCAGGCTGGAATTTGGACTCATATAAGAATAATCATTACACAAGTTAAAGCTTACCAGTTGCAAGAGAGAGGAAGCAGTGTTAGGTTAACTTTTGTTCTCTTCTCTATCTTTGCTTTGTCGGCTAGATGGTCTATAGCGAAACTGGAAAGGCGAGATGACAATAGAAGAGGCAAGTACAAACCTTCTTATATCTGAATAAAGAATGTGAGGAGTTCTCTACCCCTGTTAACTTGTTTTTTTCTAATAAAAAATTATATTTACGCTTGTTAGCATGCTTTATTCAATGCACAGTTCATTTGTTCATTGACGCTCATGTTAGTATGTTTTTTGAGCATTGGAAGTCTCTGTTCTTATTCATATTATTCTCTTCTTTCAGCTGCTACTTTAGGCACGTTTCTACGTTTATTTGCTCCTCATCTTCTTACACATACAGAAAAGATAAGCCTTCACTTAAATTCCACTACTAGGAGCTTCTATAACTCTGCGTTCACTGCTTCTGTACATCTTATAACACATGTCTACGTGACATTGTACATTCAAAGTTATAAGTCCACTTGCTCCTTATTTTGTTATACACAATAAAAATGCTAACTCCTCACTTAAACTTCAATAATATGACCTGCTATAATTGCACATTCGTTGTTTGTCTACATCATCATATATACACGGCACATTATACATATTGTTGTCTGTTGTTATGACCTTTTGTTCGCAACCTACAACTGTTGTAATTGAGTTGTAAGACAGTCTACCTATAGTAATCTTCTATTTCATTCAATAGCAGCTACTTTGGTTATACCAAAAGCTTTTGTTCCTAATCTTCACTTTTGCTTCATCTTCTCTTCTTTCCTCCCTTACAGATTTTCTTCACTATCTAAGTAATTGCTGAAACTTCTCATTCAGCAAATGAAAGGATAAGGAAAAAAGATATTCGTAATTAAAACAGGGAAATTAAGGAGATTAAAGGTAGAATATCTTATCAATAACCACTACCACAATAGCAGGAATTAGAAGAATGTTACTGTGTAAATAATTTTGCTTAGTGCTAACTGGATAGAATATCTTAAAGTATGCTACTATGTTATAGGCATGAAATGGTCATATCCAAGTAATTACTGAAACTTCACCTTTAGCAAAAGAGAAGATAAGGAAACAAGATATTCGTAATTAGAATAGAGAAATTAAAGAGATTAAAGGTACAATATCTTTTAAATAACTACTAGCACAACAACAGAAATTAGAAGGATATTACTGTGTGAATAAGTTTACTTAATGCTAAATGGATAGAATATCTTAATTTATGCTACGAAGTTGTAATTCCTGCTATTGCGTTGAATATTCTTTGATCCACATAGCATAAAAATGAAATCATGGACATTACTGTAGGTCAGATGTCTACCTTTTGCCATTGTTCTAACGAGATTACTGTAGGTCAGATTTTTACCTTATTTGCTATTATGCTATTGTGCTTTTGCGTTAAATATTCTGCCAGAATTTAGCTGGAAGACAGCTTCTTGCCTTGTGTCAGCATTGAGTTCTAAACAATTTCAATTAGTACTAACAAGAGTTTGACGTAGTAGTAACTAGATAAATAATTTTCTGATCTACGGATGAAGAAACACTATGTAAGCACATGAAAAGAGAATTAATGACCATAACATAATAAAACACATAAACGTGAGGTCAAAGGTTAGCACATTAGCAGCTCTGCAAGAAGAGAGAAAGAGGTGCTAAGGTTTTTTTTTCTTCTCTATCATTCCTTTGTCAGATAAATGGTCTACACGGCTAAACTCCAATATAAATAGGCAAGTAAAAGCCCTCCTATACCTTAACATTTCAGCATGAAATTTGGGCTCATATAAAAATAATCATTAGATAGGTTGACGTTTACCAGTTGCAAAAGAGAGGAAGCGGTGTTGGGTTGCCATTTCCTCTCTTTTCTATCTTTGCTTCGTCGGCTACATGGTCTGTAGTCAAACTGGGAAGGCAAGATGCCAATAGAAGAGGCCACAACAAACCTTCCTATATGTGAATAAAGAATGCGAGAAGATCTCCGCCCCGTTAACCTGTTTTTTCCAACAAAGAATTGTATTTACACTTGTTACCCGCTTTATTTACTGCACAGTTCATTTATTCATTGAGGCTCATGTTAGTACGTTTTTTAGAGCATTCGAAGCCTCTGTTCTTATTCATATTATTCTCTTCTTTCAGTTGCTACCTCAGGCATATTTCTAGGTCCATTTGCTCCTCATCTTGTTACACAGAGAGAAAAGGTAAGCCTTCACTTAAATTTCAATACTATGAGCTTCTATAACTCCATTTTCTCCACTTTTCTACATCTTGTGTCACACGTCTACATGACACTGTACATTGAAAGTTATAAGTCCACTTCATCCTAATTTTGTTATACACAAGAAAAATGCTTACATCTCAAACTTCAAGGATATGACCTGCTATAACTGCACATTCGTTGTTTGTGTACATCTGACATCATATATCCATGGCATATTATACATATCATTGTATGTTGTCATGACTTTTTGTTCGTAACTATAACTGTGAGTTTCTGACAAATAGGCTAGGACATAGTTCAGCTTGTAAAGACGCCTGTATCTACTTAGTAAGAATGCAAGTTGAAGGGAATGGAGATGCAAATATATCATCATCGAAAGGCAAAGGTATTCAGAAGCTTTATTATGTTACTACCATAATATCATTATGCCGCTACCTATAACTTTCACCTCTCTGACCTCTATCTAAATTCTACATATAGAAAAAGTCCACTTTGAAGAGAATATCAGAGAAATTATTACGCAAATATGAACTCTGATAAAAAAAGTTGCCTTGCTCCAATGGAATAGATAATATTACCACTTCCAAAAACCACTGGCTCATGCTCACAAATCTTGTTGTCAGTATTGTTTTGTTCAAGTTTCTCCTACCCAAATAGGCATAGGATGTGCTACATAGTTATTTCAAGTACCTACTCATGTAAATAGGCATATAGAATTCATAATATCATAAATTAAACATCCCCAGGGGACAAATCTTCTCTAGTAGTGCGTAATTCAACACCATTTACAAGAGACATATCAAAGGAGAACTCTGTTGCACATAAAAAATTGACAGGTTCTCCTCTCTGTGTTGGTATGTTCACTCCTTTTAGATTCCACTGCTCTTTATAGTTCCTACAATATATCTAAAATAAATTTTTGAATAGCTCCAAGTTCTCCACCATTTTCCTCCTTGCTTTCATTCTTGCTCTTAATTACGACAAAGCAAGTGACATATCTGATGTTTCTCATCCTGCAAATACATCAGCTGAATACAGTAAGTTAATCCCATTATTATATTCACTATGAAATTCTAATATAATACTTCTAATGTATCTGAAATTTATAGCAACAGTTGTCCATCCTAAAAGAGGGCGACAAAATCTTGACCATGGTATACCAATTTTGCCACTTCAGTTCTATCAACTCCAACCTATTGTAAACATTGTAGTGCTACGCTTCTCGCCGAAAAAGCCCTTGGTTTCTGTTGTTGTAAAGGACAAGTTAGGCTTCCCACATCCACATCTTATGACCTTGATGTCATATACTCCAAAGAATGTCTCCATTTTCATCAATATGTACGAGCATACAATAATATGTTCGCTTTCACATCACTTGGTGTAAATGTTGATTCTAACATCAGAAGAAACCACAAAGTTCACTATACTTTTAGAGTTCAAGGGCAGCTATATCATTATATCGGTGATTTAACTCCAACCATCGATGGCCCTCGGTATTTACAAATTTATTTTTACGATATGGATCACGAGGTCAGTCACCGTCTTCAAACTCTATTGAACTCTGAGTTGATATTATCGAGGCTGTCATCCATATTCTAGATACCAACCCATATGCCTCCTTCTTCTGAATATTAAAGGACATTATTGTCAACGAAAGCAGCCAAATTATCATCCACAGTGATCCAATGGTCGATCAAAGAATATTTAACGCATCGACAACAGCACAACTTGCTGCTACTTGGCTCAAAGAAAGCCAGGCAAGCGAGTCCACATATTGAGACATTGTTGTTTACGGTAAACCAGGATGTAGCCATAGAATAAAGAACTACTACGATTGTTATGACCTTTTACAATACCCTCTGCCATTTTCATTTGGTGAAAGTGGATGACATCAAAGTATTCCTCGATTCATGAACAAAACCCAGAAATCAAAGGCCAATCGTAGTCACTATCTACTCCTTGTCCTCCCCAAAATGAAGCCAATGTCATACAAATGGAAGATAATGGTAACCACTGCTCTTGATCTTGCTATGTTTTTAAATCTAAATTTAGATGCTTTTAATGACAGCCTCTAATCTTTCTATCTATTTAATTTTATTATACTTACTTCGTACATACTTACACACGTAAATGTATGTAGATATAGATGCTTGTGTACATATATAGGGAGACAAAGAAAAGAAGAACCGATAAAGTATATAGTTACTATGGACACTACAAAACTCTTCCTTTTCTTATTACTTCCTTTCGATTCAGCTTTATCTACAACAAAGAAATATCGACCATGCATCTCATGTCATGAGTATTATTCCTACCTCATACAAATTTGAAAAAAGCAAACATCGCTACCTCTACATGCTGGACGACTATTTCAGCAGTACATTGTCGACATGTACATCAAAATTGAAAGTACGTGATTAGACTTTTTTTTATAAACCAAAAACTTATCCGTTAGGATTTGTATCAAGGTATTGTTGACTATGTCATATCTGGTGAAACATAGGCTTCTAATGTCGGTAGAAGATTGGTGTTACCTACGTCCTTTATTGGTGGGCCTAGAGATATGAGAAAGTGATACTTAGATGCTATGGTTTTAATAGAGAAGTATGGTAAACTAGATATTTTTCTAACCATGACGTGCAACCTCGGTTGGCCTAAAATTTAAGAGCAACTATATTTAGGGCAAAATGCATTCGATAGACTCAACTTCGTTGCACGAATGTTTCATTCTAAACTCATTGAAGTGAAGAACGAAATTGTCAAGAAGGAAATATTTGGTTCTGTAGCTGCATTTGTTTATGTCATAGAATTCCAAAAAAGAGGCCTCCCCCATGCATACTTTTTGGTTATTTTGAGGCGTGGACACAAGATACACAACTCAAATGACTTTGACAGATTTATATGTGCTGAAATTCTAAATAAACATGAAAAATCCACATATTTATAATGCTGTGATCAACAATATGATGCATGAACCATGTGGTGCATGAACAACAAAGGCCACTGTAAAAATAATTATCCTCGGCCTTTATCTATTATCCTCGGCTTTTCTCTGATTCCACTACATGTGGTCACAACACTTACCCTATATATCAGAGAAGAAATAATGGAAGAAGTGTATATCTTTGTAAAGCAACATTGCATAATGACTGCGTTGTACCGTACAATCCATACTTGTTTGCTAAATTTAATTGCCATATCAATGTCGAGATTTGCTCCTCTATAAAGGCTGTCAAATACTTGTACAAGTATATATATAAAGGCCATGATCGTGTCTTATTCCAAGTAGTCAGCCAAGAAACAAACGTTTCGGTAGATGAAATCAGCCAGTTCCAAAGTGCTCGATGGGTGTCTCCCCCGGAATCAGCTTGGCATTTTTTCGGGTTCCTGCTAAATGATATTTCACCATCTGTTGTAGCTCTTCACCTTCATCTTCCTAACCTACAATCACTAGTCCTTCACTAACAGATAACCTTGCTCATTTAGCTTCAGATGATAGAACTTCACGTACAATGTTAACTTAATTCTTTAAGATTAATCAGTTGAACAGAGATGGCCCTACGTACTTATATTCCAAATTCCCTAAACACCACGTATGGAATTATGGGTATTTACCATGGGAACCAAGACATCTGTGTCTCTCAGTTGGTCGCATATTATGTACTAATCCAGCAGAAGGGGAACGCTACTATTTGCGTCTAGTTCTTCTTCATGTTAGAGGTCCCACTTCATTCAACGCATTGAAGACTGTAGACGGAGTATTTTATTCATCATATCGAGCTATTGCATAGGCATATGGGTTACTAGAAGGAGACAACGCTATTGAAGAATTTCTTCAAGAAGGATCCACTTTTCAGATGCCCTATGCACTGCGCCGACTCTTTGTGACACTTCTTGTACATTACGAGGTTGGCAATCCAAGATTTTTATTGGAAAAGTTCTCCACTCAGTTATCTGAAGATTTTCAGTGCACCTATGGCTCAAATGAGAAACTTGTTCATTACAAAATGATCACAAGTATATCACAATCTATTGAGTCAGTGGGAAAACAACAAGCTGATTTTGATTTACCTTTGGTGTCGTACGAAGATATTTAACTATGCAAGAAAGTAAAAGATATTGAAGAGTAATTAAACACTTTTATTTCTCCTCAGGACATACTTGCTGTATCAAAGCTAAATGCATGTCAAATGGAAGCGTACAAGATCATTATGCAACACGTTTGGGACCAAGAAGTTGTTGCCTTCTTCATTGATGGATCTGGTGGAATAGGTAGAACATACTTGTATAAGGCTTTATTAGCTACTGTTCGATCTGAAGAATTCATAACTCTAGCCACTGCGTCCTCCGGAATTCCTGCATTGAATTTACCCGGTGCTCAAACGGCACACTCGTGTTTCAAAATTCCTCTTGAGAATAAAGAAATTTTCTCTTGCAATGTCGGTAAACAAACAGCAATAAAAACTCTTCTAAAAAAGGCACGTCTTATAATTTGGGATGAAGCATCCATGGCAAGATGACATAATGTTGAGGTAGTTGAAACCACGTTACGTTGCATTAATGAAATTTCACTTGGAAGAAAAGTTATGGTTTTTGGAGGTGACTTTCGACAGGTGCTTCCTGTTACACCTAAAGCAAACCATGGATAAATCATTAGTAACAGCCTCCTGATGTCTACTCTATGGCCAACGTTCATAAAGCTATACTTAATTGAAAATATGCGTGCATTTCATGATCCCATCTTTGCTGAATTCCTTCAGCACATTGGCAATGAGACACATCCAAATATTGACGGTGGAGATGTTGTCATTCCTGAAGAAATGGTTATTCCCTATAACCAAAACAGTAAGGTAGCGTTTGAAAGCACTTTCAATTTTGGTTTTCTGTTTCCAAAAAAACAAAAATAAAAATCAGTTTAGTTTAGTTTTTTTTTTAACAAAAACAAATGAGTGTTTGATTACCCAGTTTTTATTTTGAGTTTTTTTTTTGTGGTGGTTTGTGGTGGTGGTGGTGGGGCGTGGCAGTGGCCGACGGCCAGTGGTGGTCTCAAAATAAAAATCAAAACTGAAAACCCAAAACTCCAAATGAAAGTTTTCAAAAACAGTCATGTTTTAAAAACTGATTTTCAAAACTGAAGGAAAAAAAAAATCGCTGTGTGCCAAATGCATTTATTTTCTCCAGTTTACAAAACTGGAGAAAAAACTAGAAAAAAAATAATTAAAAAAGGGATTCAAACATAGACTAAGTCTATTGTTGACTTAGTTAGTAACATCTTTCCCGGCTTAAAAAGTCAAACCTTTGACATGACATCAATAACTAACAAGGCAATACTTACCCCAAAGAATGATTTGTTGATGAGATAAACAATGAGATAATTTCACGTCTCAGGCGCTGTTTACAAATACAACAGCTTCGATCATGCCATTGATGACAATTATCAAAACTACCAAGAAGAGTTCCTCAATACATCAACACCAAACAAGATACCTTGTCACTGCATATCATTCAAAGAAAATTGCCTTGTTATGTTGTTGCGCAACCTAGATCCATCCTTAGGCTTATGTAATGGAACTCTGCTTGTTTGCAAGGGATTCAAACATACATCATCCTCATAAAAATTTCTTCGGGACATTACAAAGGTAACGATATATTAATTCCAAGAATTCCTTTGCGTCCGCCCTTGAATAGAAACTATCCATTTTAATATGAGAGAAAACAGTTCCCTCTATGGTTAAGCTTCACGATGACAATAAACAAAACACAAGGGCAGACATTAGAAAAAGTTTGCATTTACTTACCTGAACATGTCTTCTCTCATGGCCAACTATATGTAGCTCTCTCTAGAGCTAAGTGTGTCGCTGATGTGAAAATGGTTATAAGACCCTTATTAGACCATGAAGGGCATACAATCAAACTAGAGATGTGGTCTACGAGAACTCTTAGCCCTAACGCAGACACTGATAAATAAATATACCTTCGATTGTCTTATATTTTTTATTGCTTGTGTATTTGTGCTAATTCCAGCACGTTACTCTTGAAAACATATTCATTTGCAAACTTATGGCTTTTTAATGAACTCACTTGGCAGGAACATCGCGACCTCACCTTCAGTAGCTAATAAGCATAACACAAAGGATAGTACCACTCTCAAACAAAAGGTATTGTTTCCCTCTGTTTCATTTCTTTACTTCTTATACTCTACACTTCGTACTCCATTCACCTTCTTAACATTTAAATCTTAGTTCGTCAATAATCCCAAATACCCGCCATTTTGGTGTGAAGTATGCACAAAATAAGGCCATGACAATGTATCTTCAGTCAATTTTTAGAATGCTAAGTAATGTAAGCATTTCACTAACTATTAATGTCGTGAATATAGAAGAAATACGTATACTTACTTAGAGGCCTCAACGACAAACAACAGTAACTTGGTCTCGCTTTCGTAACTCTATCAGCTATAAAAAAGGCAAGGAACTCTTACCTAAAACTAGCTTCACTGGGAGTTAATATATTTGCGCCTCCATTTACTTGCATATCTTCTTCCATATTTACTTTTCCACCACATAAAATGACTATAACATGCAAATAGCGGACTAAAGTCCCTAACCATATCCGCCCCATAACTGATTAAAATTATATATCACAAATAGTTGCCACTGACTATTCTCAAAGTAAAAAAGTTTACCCTTTTTCCTCAAGCATATCATACAATTAGCAATTACTAAACCCTTCAAACAACTCCTGAAGTAATTTCACTCTTCGATTATCTTGGGACAAAGGGTGGCTCCCATGGAACACAAAGTATACTCTTATATTGAATGTGGCATCTAAAACATGAACCATGTGTACTCACCTATAAAGTTCTAAATGTGTTTTACTCAACTATATTACATCCATGAATGATACCATATCATGATCTGCCACTAAGAGCAACCACATGTGAAAACATTCCAGTAGAGTTATGTCATACTTCATATATCTACAAACAATAATATGCATATCCTCATACTCAGTTTACCAACAGCTGAAGATAAGATCTTTCATAACATACATGGCAACCACTCATATGATGTTACGACAACTGGACGACAGGACGAAGCTGTGGAATGCAAAACTTTGTGTCCTGGAAAAAATCCATATCAGGCACAACACAGTTTCAACTCCTAGAGGGGGGTGAATAGGGTTTTAAGATTACTCTAAAAATTAACAATTAATCACAACAAACTTTGAGAAATTATGATGAACACTTAGATAGCTCAAACGCCAAACTTCAAACACAATATCTCAAGTAAGCATGCTAACCAATCTCAACACAATTATAAGATAATAATGCAAAGAGAGAAATGTTTAGAGATACTTGGCTCTTGAGATTTAGATGATTAAACTCGAATTACCCTTAAGCTTACATCCACCCCTTCAAGGAAGTCCCTTGAAAAGCCCTAGAATCCACTAGAATGATCTTCTTTACGGGTCAAGATCAAACTTCTTACAATCTTGTGATGCTATACCCACATCAAGAACAAGCTTTGACAATCCCAAAGCTCTAAAGCTTGACAACCCCAAACTTTGATACAAGAAACTTTAGATGAAATATTGTGTACAAAGATTTACTCTCAAGAAGTAGAAGAGTACAAATTTAATCTCTAGAATAAGAGAGATGAGTGTATGATGACTTGTGACAGTATATATCTCTCAAATGTAAGCTCACAATAAATGCTCCCTTGAATTTGATGAGAATACAATGAAAACTAAGAGAGATTGAATAATAGCTTTGAGATTTGAGTATATGCAACATAAAAGGGTTTTGAAAGAAATTAATGAATCAAAACTATACCAAAATGAGTTTATATAGATGTGGAAATTAATATGACAGTTTGGGAGTAGGTAGGGCTTTAAATACGTCAAACGGTAAATGCAGTCGACTGTAATACACCATTGCAGTCGATTGTATTCCCAAAGTAGCCGTTGAAAATTCAAAATTTACAATTGCAGTTGACTGAATTCCAATGCAGTCGATTGTAAAAGGCTACTGGAAGTTATTACAATTGACTGAATTGGAATGCAGTTGATTGTAACAACTCACTGCCCAACTTGCAGCTAATGCAGTCGACTGTGTTCCTGAAAATACAATTTTTCCTATTTTTCAAAGTATGAAAAAGTTTATGCATGCAAGGAAAACCTATGGGCAATTTCTAGTCACAGTTATCGATACGATCAACTCTCTATGTCTAGTTACGAAGAAAGGAATAAAAGCATTGTAAAATTCAGTCAAAGTATTCCATCTTTGAAGCGTTCCATTGAGTATCTTTAATTGATTTGCTCATCTAATTATCCGTTTGCATGAGTATGAGATTGAACCTATTGCTCCAAGAACTCAATGCATGTTAGACAACATAATCATCAAAATCTAATATAATCCTAGGTTAAATAACCGTAGGGTTAGCAGGGTGAATTCCTTTTTATATGATATGCTATCATGTACACTCCTATGGTTCTCATTCTTTTGGCATCAACTACAGGGCACCAAAATTCAGGCAACAACACTTGACGCTGAGATTCCTGCATTCAGTGGTATATTGGACATTGATAAAAGCTACTTCTTTGTTAATGAAACTATACTAAGAGCTCCTATTAAACCACGCATAGTTGATAATGATTATATCATCATCCTGAATTCAAGTATTACCATAGAGAATGCAAGTGACGCCAACAATGCACTAGCACACCTGCACAACTCCGTCCAGCTTTTAGATGTTATCAAGTACAGTAGAACAACCAACACATTTGGTATGAATCCACTCCTTTCCTTGTACGAGTTGATATTCAAATCTTAAATACTTCTTTCTTTTTATTTAACAGACGTTTTCGCAATTGCTATTGAGGTACTATCGATAAAAAGTATGACGTTTTGTTTCTCTGGACGCCATCAAGATATCATTCTGCTTGATCAAGCGTACATTTTTACATAAACTTATGAAATCACTTGCAAAATACTCAATTTTCCTTTTTCCAAGAACTTAAACTATAATCTTCGTAGATTAAAACCAATCAGGCGAACAACCTGGAACAAATTCGTCTCAGACGAATGTGAACAACTAGCTGCCATAGTCAATGACTTTTCAATCGTACTTGCCACAAACGTGAAAGCTACTCTGTACAATGGTATGCATCTGATTATTTATTACTGAAAAAATAATTATGAAAGAATATACTAGATTTTGCACCAAGCAATAAAAAAGAGAATCGAAAACAATAATAGAAAATAGAGGCACACAAGACACAAGATTTACGTGTTTCAACGAAAGCCTATTCCACGGTAGTAGCAGCGATTTCACTATGTTTGTCACTGGAGATTACAGATCTCAGTCTCTCTCAACAAACCTTCTCAAGAATGGCTCTTCTCTCTTATCTTTAAAACACAATACAAGACAACATATATATATATATATATATATATATATATGTGTGTGTGTGTGTGTGTGTGTGTGTGTGTGTTAAGGGATAAGTAGTGACTTTCTCTAAGTGGGATAAGACCACTTGTATACTTAGGGTTAAGTCACAATCTTCTCTGAATAACCGATGCGAGAGATGCACACATTTCAGATTTTTTTTTATCCAAGACACATTATCACAAATCTCCACCTTGGCTTGGATAAAACAAGCCACAAACAACCTGAAAATATCATCTGCTGCTACCACACCTGCCCCCTAGAGTTGCACCTCAAATACTGTTGATACCTATCAAATCCAAGCAGTGCTTAAACTTGATCTCTGGAATATGCTTTGACATCATGCCCGCTGGATTTTCAACTATAGAAATCTTCTCTACCATAACAGTACCTTGAGAAACTACATCCTGAATAAAATGAAACCTGACATCAATGTGCTTGGTCCGCTCATGGAACATCTGATTTTTGGTCAGATGTATGGTACTTTGGCTTTCACAGTAAATAATGCTAAACCCCTGCATCAACCCCAAATCACCAACCAAGTCCTTTAACCAAATGGCTTCCTTCATTGCTTTGGTCGCCGTTATGTACTCAGCTTTTGTAGTAGATAAGGCAATAATAGTCTGTAGAGTAGCCTTCCAACTGATAACACAGCTCAAAAAAGTGAAGACATAACCTGTCAAAGATCTCATCCTATCCAAATCTCCAGCGTAGTTTGAATCCACATATATCCAACAACTCTACCGTTCACATCATTTCCCCGATGGTAGGCCAAATCAGTATCCGTAGTACCTTTCAGGTATCGAAGTATCCATTTCACTGCCTACCAATGAACTTTCCTAGGATTACCCATGTACCTGCTAACCATACTAATTGCATGAGAAATATCTGGTCTCGTACAAACCATGGCATACATGAGACTGCCCACTGCACTAGCATATAGAACACACACCACATGCTCCACCTTCTTCTGGGTTTATGGGGAATCAGCTGCTGAAAGCTTGAAGTGTGCTGCCAAAGGAGTAGTCACAGGTTTAGAATTTTTCATACCAAAGTGCTGCAGTAGTCACTCAATGTACTTTTTCTGGGACAAGTACAAAATTCCTGGAGGTTGATCCCTCTAAATCTCCATCCCTAATAACCTCTTTACCGCACCCAAGTCTTTCATCTCAAATTCCCTTTTTAACTGCTCTTTCAAACCGTTGATAACTAACATCATTTTTACAGCAATCAACATGTCATCAACATACAACAACTAGTATATATGAAAATCCTCTGCGAGCCTCTAGTGATACACACAACTGTCATAGGCACTCCTGGTGTAACCTATCTCTACCATGAAAGTGTCAAACCACTTATACCACTGCCTTGGAGATTGCTTTAATCTATACAAGGGTTTCTTCAACAAGCAAACATGATCTTCCTTACCCTAGATTACGAACCCCTTTGGCTGATGAATGAATATCTAATCTTCTAACTCACTGTGTTAAAAAGCTACCTTGACATCCAACTATTCTAACTCCAAGTCATATAAAGCAACCATAGCAAGCAACACTCTTATCGAAGTATGTTTTACTATAGGAGAAAATATTTCATTGTAATCAATACCTTCTCTCTGGGTAAAACCCTTAGTTACCAAGCGTGCTTGATACCTTGCATCTTCCATTCCAGGAATTCCCTCCTTCTTCTTATAGATCCATTTGCAAATAACAATCTTCTAGCCTACAAGTGTCTCCTCACTCATAGCAACTGTCCATTTTCCTAATTATGTGCTATTGATGGCCTCTGTATATGTAACAGGCTCTTCAACCTCAATACCCTCTGCCACACTTAGAGCATAAACAACCATATCCGCATATCCATAGTTCTAAGAAGGTCAAATTTCTCTTCTCGATCAGTTTTTGGCAATACTATACTGTTGTTTCTGAGGTTCCTCATTCTTCTCGGTAGAATGAGAACCATCTTCCTCATATGTAGGAATTATAGGCAAAGAATCTGAAGCTCGAACCTCCAGCTCCACCTTCTCCCTGACACCGTGGTCTTTTCTTGCATCAATCAATTCCTCTTTCTTCGAAAGCATCGAAGACTCATCAAATGTCACATCTCTGCTAATTAGGAACCTGGATGACTTAGAATCAGAACACCACAACCAGTACCCTTTACCCCACTTGTATAGCTTAAGAAAATGCATTTCTTTACTCTTGGCTCAAGTTTACCATCATTAACATGAGCGTAAGCATAATAACCAAATATCCTCAAATTTTCATAATTAGCAAGCTTACCAGACCAAACTTCTTCAGGAGTCTGGCAATCAATTGCAGTCGATAGAGACATATTCACCAAATATTCAACTGTGTTAACAGCTTCTGCCCAAAATTCCTTCGATAACCCAGCATTTGAAATCATACATCTAGCCCTCTCAAGGAGAGTCCTGCTCATCCATTCGGTAACCCCCATTCTTGCTGTGGCATTTTTCTAACAGTGTGATGCCTCACTATGCCTTCATTCTTGCAGAACTCAACGAACTCATCCAAACAGAATTCCATGCCATTGTCAGTCTTTAAGCATTTAATTTCTTTGCTTGTCTGTTTTTCAATCATCATCTTAAACTGCTTTCACTGAACAAAGAAATCACTCTTCTTTTTCAGAATGTACAGCCAAACCTTTCTTGAGAAGTTATCAATAAAGGTCAACATATATCTGCCACCACCCTTATAAGGAACCGCGGAAGGACCCCGAAGATCCGAATGCATATAATCCACCGTACCTTTGGTGGTATGAATAGCCCGACTGAATTTCGCCTTGCAATGCTTCTCGAAGACACAATGCTCACAAATATCCAGCTTCCTGATTTTCTTGCTTCCCAGAAAATCTTGTTTGCTCACCACATCCATACCCCTCTCACTCATATGCCCAAGACGCATATGCCAAAGCTTGGTAGTGTCAAAATCTATACCAGAAGATGGAGCTGCTGCTACTGCTTCTGTAACTATGCTACTGAGATTATTTTGTTTCAACCCCTTCATCACAACAAGAGCACCCTTCATTATCCTCATAACTCCACCTGAAGCCCGATAGCTACAACCATTGGAGTTAAGTGTACCCAAAGAAATCAGATGTCTCCTTAGATCTGGAATGTGCCTGACATCAGTCAAAGTTCTCACAATACCATCATGCATCCTAATTTGAATTGAACCTATCCCAACCACTTTACAGGCGGCATCATTTCTCATAAGAGCTTTACCACCATCAAATGAGCGATAAGTGGCAAACCAGTCCCTATTGGGCACATGTGATAGGATCAACTAGTATCAAGAATCCACCCTCCATCCGAGGAACAAATAGTAAGTAAGAGAACATCCGCACTGTCAGAATTATTTTCTACTACTCCAGCATCAACCGTCTTAGAATTATCCTTTTTCTTCCCTTTATGCTCAGAACAATCCTTTCTATAATACCCTTCCTTGTGACAATGGTAGCACTTCAATTATTTCTAGACCCAAAATGGTCCGTCTTAGAATTATCCTTTTTTTTTCCTTTACGCTCAGGACAATCTTTTCTATAATGCCCTTCCTTGTGACAATGGTAGCACTTTGACTGATACCTCGATCTTTCCTTCTAGACCTAACATGGTCAGTGCTTCGGCCTCGAGCCATCAGACCATCACCATGTTCTTCTCCCCTATTTTTTAAAACCTTCTTCCTTAATTCCTGAGAATTTATCACAACTTCAACCTCCACCATGGAAATACTATCCTTCCCATCTAATAAGGTAGTAACAAGATGTTCATATGACGGAGGTAAAGAACACAACAACAGTAAAGCTTTATCCTCATCTTCTATCTTGATATCAATATTTTGCAGGTCTAATATTACCATGTTATATTCATCAAGATGATCATTAATCGATGTACCTTCCTTCATTTGAAGAGTGTACAGCCGTTGCTTTAAAATATAGGCAATTTTCAGAGACTTTGTCATGTACAAGCTCTCCAATTTTAGCCACAATTCAGCTGTAGTCGTTTTTCGAGAAACCTTTCGCAACACGTTGTCGGCTAATCACATCAACAAGGCACTATGGGCTATCTCCAACATGTCTTCTTTTTCATCAGCAGACATCGTTTCAAGAAGCCCTTGATTCCTCTTTAATGCTTTCAACAACCCTTGTTGAATCAGAACAACATGCATTTTCATTCTCCATAAACTGAAATCGTTCGATCTATCAAACTTCTCCAAATCATACTTCGTCGAAGTATTTGGCGCCATTAAAAGGTGTTTTCAATCTACCGTAAACCTCAACTCTGATACCACTTGTTAAAGAATATATTAGATTTTGCACCAAGTAATATAAAAGAAAATTGAATACAATAACAGAAAATAGAGGCACACAAGACACAAGATTTACGTGGTTCGACTAAAGCCTACTCCACGGTAGTAGTAGCGATTTCACTACGTTTGTCATTAGAGATTACAGATCTCAGTCTTTCTCAACAAAACCTCTCAAGAATGGCTCTTCTCTCTTGTCCTTAAAACACAATATAAAAAAACATATATATACTAAGAGACAAGTAGTGACTTTCTCTAAATAACCAATGTAGGACAAGACCACTTATATACTTAGGGCCAAGTCACAATCTTTTCTGAATAACCGTTGTGGGACATCCACGCATTCTGAGTTTTTTATCCAAGACACATTATCACAATAATTGTAGTGGTATTAAAACATTTTATATTCTACCTCCCACAAGTTTTCGCTATCAACAACCCCATCGTCAACAATCGACATAAATAAAGACATACCTGAAATTGTCGCCTGCAAACATGATAAGTCTCACATGTAAAGCATTATTTGCCTATTATGATTGAGAATAACAATAAAACCTCACTTCATTTTCATGTATTGGCATATTATGATCTATGCAGAATGAAATTAAAACTGTCATCCGCAACATTCAAACTTCAAAATAGTATCTTGCAGATCCCACAACCCAACAACCTACCATTCATGATCCCACTAATAAAGTAGGAAGCGACCAGTTTGTTGTTACACCAATTGCCAAATTATCAAAAAGGTTAGCTACCAAATGTCTTTGCTAAGTACACTATTTTCCCATGGTTGGCTCTTGCTAATATATTGTCCTTTTATTACATTCATGAGATTGCACCAGACCAGTAACGGAGGAACTCGCCATCGCTATCATATCAAGTTAGGAAAAGATGTTTTCTTCAGTCATTACTTGTTCAGTATGAATATTCATGTACGTTGACATCATTTATTTTTCAGCCCTAACTATTGTTTGTGTTAGATTCGCTAACATCTATTGGTACTGCGTTCAACTCTACTGTGTACATAGCCATGTCAGCTATAAGCTAAAACATGTTTTTTTAATTCACTGCTATTATTCTCTTTGTTATTGGCTCTCATTCATCATTTTCTTTATTTTCTCATAAAAATGCACGTCTCATGAGCTCTTAAGCTCAGCTTTAGTAGGAGTGTATTCCTTTATCTTAATTCAATTAATATTGTTCTTAACAACGACAAAATGCGACATGGGTGAAAACCAAAATCAAAGCAGCTACCCTTTTCCAGCGTATATGGTATACTGCATGCAATAAATGCAGTCGTTCAACCAACGAAATAGTTAAAACAACTTACAATTGCGGCTGCTTATCCGGGGACTCCATTGCTGTACCCAACTAAGTTATCATCAAATTAACATCAGCTCTTATCGTACTTCACACATATACTCACTTCTCACACACCAACATTGTAAACAGATGCAGGATCCAGTGCGAACTCATAGACAATAGTGGAATTCTACCACAAAAAATCTTTGGAAACAACTGAGAGAAAATAATTGGAAAAACTACCGAAGAAGTGACTGCCATGGCCACAAAAGAACGCAATGAAATCCTTGCAAGCATCAACTTTCGACCTTTTCACAAGGAATATCTTGTCCAACTAGAACCACCTGTGTACAATCCATCAACATCTTTTCCAACCAAATGGAATGTCAAAGAAATTGAGGATATCTAACTCCACAATGTCATCCAGGAAGAAAAGAAAACAGAAGACAATGTAAATTGTGTAAATGTGATAGCTATTTTGTGTCTTATGTAATAACTAAGAGACTACTTGCAACATCTCGTATGTAGAAAACATGTAAAAATTAATGTTGTGCAATGTTCTTGGTTGTAAAGATCTCTAAAGTTAACATATATATACATCAGCTTAAATTAATCCACGCGCAACGCGCGTGGGGACCTTATTAGTAAAAAGAAAAAACTTTGAGTCGCCGTTGGGATTATCACAATCCCTTTTATTATTAGCCACTGATTTAGTTAATTTCCAGAGGATTCCGTCAAAAAGTAATTTGATTTCTATACTTCTACAAAAAGGTGAAGAGATTTACTAGTTCACCTCAAATTAAATCATTTCATGTTTCCGGTATTATTCGTTGTTAGTGTGGAGTGACAAATGCTTAGTGTCGGAGACACGTGGTGTTTGCTGTGCATGCTAAACACGACCAAGGGTACGCAAACGCGAAGGGCAAAGCGTTGTGGCGTCGGGCGCTATTGGCGCGCACATGTATGAAAATCTTGACTTGTATGCAATATCTTGAGACCGCATCAACATACTGCATCTCTTATTTTGAACCAATGGCAATGTAATGCCCCGAACTTAAGGGTCTGTGCACATAATGAATATACTTATATATTAGGCCTTAATTTTAACCGTCAATACCTTAAGTGCACTTTAAAATAACAAAATAGAATCTCAAAAATATAAAGTACAAAGATTAATACTTAATATCTTTTAATATAAGCAATATACGAAACGAATATGACTTCATTTTTAGATATCTTTGAATGCCAAAATAGTAGTTTACTTCACAAATTAATTTTAGGGGAAAATAGGGAATGACCCCCTCTACTTTACACGTTGTGCGATTTGCCCCCCTCCACTTCAAATTTAACCACTAAACCCCCCCACACTTATAGAAATTGGGCACCTTAGACGGGTCCGTTATGAATAGTGTGAAATGACCAAAATACCCTTATTTCTTTATTAGTTAATGACCCCCTGTACTATACACGGTGTGCAATTTCCCCCCTCCCCCCTCAACTTCAAAATTAACCACTAAACCCCCTTACACTTACAGAAATTGGGCACCTTAAATGGAAACCGTTAAATTTAAATGACAATTTTGCCCATGACCCTCCCCCCCTCACCCGTTAGACCAGTCCCCCACCCCATTCTACGTTACCAGATTCACCGCAAACAAGGGATTGCCGCAATCTGCACCTCCTCCTCTGGTCAACCCCGCTACAATTGGTAATTCACTTAGCACAACCACTGGTCTTTTTCTCCGACCACCAGGGAGTTACAAAAAAAAAGAGGAACCACGGTTGCCGTTGGTATATCACCGGCGCAACAACTACCATGATCAGCGTCACAGTAACCACCATTATGGCCAACTCCCCCAACTTTATACTGTCCGGCTACACATCGTCGTGAGTTGCCTCCTCGCTGCCATTTCCCACCACCTTGCGTCTGCAAGCCAGTGGGGCTTCTTCATCGGCCACCAACCGACTGGAGCAATCAACACCGGTAACATCAATCCCCACAGACACAGGTTATCGGCGTCTGATTGCCGCACATCCGTCCAGATCCCTGCCACCACGATCGACGACCACGTCCCCAAATCGCAGGTCTAACCTCCGTCGTCGTGCCACCCCAATCCGTAACATCGCGCCAAGCAGCGTCACATGACCACCGTGACTGGCTACAGGCCGCTGGGGCTACACCAGATTCGCGATGACGTTGTTGCCACAGTCGCATGCGAGTAGCGTGTGTGTATGTTTACAGTGGGTGCGCGTCTGTGTCTGGGCTTAGTGCGTGTGTGCGTGCGTGCTGGGTGTGCGTGGAGTGTGTGTATGTGGGTTTGAGTAAAAAGTTTGAGAGGAGAGAAAAATAAGTTCAAAGTTTAGGAGGGTTTAGTGGTTATGTTTGAAGTAGAGGGGGGGAAAGCGCACACCGTATATAGTACAGGGGGTCATTAGTTAATTACCCCTAACAGAATGGGCAAAAATGTCATTTACAAAAAAAAATCGTTAGTCAACGCGCGTGTTGACCAAGCGCTGTTAAATTTAACGGTTTCCGTCTAAGGTGCCCAATTTCTGTAAGTGTGGGGGGGTTTAGTGGTTAATTTTGAAGTGGAGGGGGGCAAATCGCACAACGTGTAAAGTAGAGGGGGTCATTCCCTATTTTCCCCTTAATTTTAATATAATAACTCAAAGTCTAAAGTAGAAATCATATACTCTTTTGAGTGCTCAAAACAAAGAATCAATTATAGCGCATTTTTAAATTGATTACTTTAGAAAATCTTAAAAAACAGATCAAAACGGCACAGTCAAAAATTGTTGAACATGATCTTGAAGTTAAACAATTAAATACAGGGATTATCACCGTAATGCTATGCTATTTCTTTTATAGGGTTAATTCTATATTTTAAAATGATGATTATATAATAAATTTTTTGCCGCTACCCAGGTCATAGGAAGATGCCTACAACCTCTCATACAATAAAACTGAATAGTTGTTGTATACTTTTAGTGAAACTTATTTAGTGACTTTAGAAAAGTACTTTTAAAAAATGTCAATGATGATGACAAAAATGGCACTAAGCATATTTATCGGTCATTAACTGTTTTGTTTAGAAGGTTGTAGGAATTTTCATGGGCAGTATGTAAAAATAATTCATTATCTGAAAAGAATTAAACTTACTTCACGTGCTTCCATTTCAGATTTAATGTCTATTTTTAGTTGCATATTTATGTCTACATAGTAATTTACTTATTGTATAGTTCATGCATCTTTTTTAAGATTTTTCCTTTCCAATACAAATCACTGGGAATAAATTTTTATTTATTATGTTTTAATTCATGTGTATATATAGGATAATCTACAAAAAATAAATATATGATATTCTAACTTCACAAATTTCTATAATCACCTTAATATACTCTAAGCTTAGAACTTAATGAACAATCTATAAATCAAAGATGAAGTATAAGAATTTTGTAACCTTACGCAATTATATCTCCATCTATCACAGTCTAGACAACTATACGAATATTCTCTTTTCAGGGTTATTTATACATTTTAAAAGGTTGGTTGTCTGAAAGGAAGTAAAATAGTTCCGCTTACTTCCATATTTGCTCTAAGGTTTTCAGGGTATGTTTGTAAATTGGTTTATTCAGTCTAGACAATAATTTCTTTTATAAACTTTAACTTTTATTGTAGAGGACTGTAATATATGTCTAATTTAATATACGGTAAGGAGTTCTATCAAAGGTACTTATAAAATAAAATTATTGATCAATGATGTGCCATATATAGTAGAAAAACTAAAAAAATGTCTTACACTTATATGGATATGGTAAGCAAAATGAATAGCCTAAATATGTTTTGTGTATAAATTCTTGAAATTAAACTTTTTTGTGCAAAAGCAAAATTAATACCTAAAATACTAAAGAATAAAGTAACATTCTAATTTGATGTGAAATAATTGATTACTCATTGTATGCTTCAGTTTTTGAATACTTTATTTTTAACTTCTGAATCTTACTAATTTTTAAGCACTATAAGATGCTTTACTATTATAAAACAATTCGAGATTATGCTTTCATTGATTTTTCTCTTGATTATGATACTGCTTATATGTGAAATGCATGGATGCGATATATTTTGAATTCTATAATTCACTTCAGGCGTATACGAATAAATCGTAATTTTCAAAACCATCGACATGATACTTAAATACCCAAACTGAACTTTATCAAAATATGTTAAAACTCAAACATACTCATAGCGTTTAAATAGAATTCACCCAGGCCTTGCCCGAGTTATTGAACTATTATGTATAATAAGTGAAGCGAGAGCTTCTTTGGACAACACATCATCACAGAAATATGGCTTCTTTACTTGATACGTCATCATATTATGTTTTCAATGTGAAATAGAATTATAACTATTATAAGTGTCACAAAAGGTTTAAAATATTATCTTAGATAGGGTTCTTATTTCTTTATAGAGTTCTTATTTCTTGATAAGTTAATTTCCATATTACTAATCCTTATATAACTGAAAAACTAATTCTAAATGTTCTAAAACTCTAACTGATTGATGAACTAACTTAGGAATTAATTTTGACTATTGTATCCTGAAAACCATACTCTAACATGAATATAAAGATTCATATATCTTAAAAACGAAAATAACATACAAAATTTAGAAGAGAAAAAAAAAATGATGCTACAATTGAGAATAAAATCTTAGATGAGATTCTTATTTCTTGATAAGTTGGCCCCGTACGCTTACCATATTTGTTTTCTGTTTTCATTTTCATAATTTTCATATTCAGTTTGAAAATCCGTTCCTGTACTTTTATAATTTTCACAAAAAAAAATTTAGCTATTTTTTCTTATATTGGGTTAAGTTTGAGTGAAAAAAGCTGAAAACACCTTTTAGGTGTTTTCAGTTTTTTGTTACTATTTGAGTAATTTTATCCAAAACGAAAACAGAAAATGGTAAAAGTACGCAAAAAAAGAATATTTTTCATCATCATTGCTAAAAACTGAAAACGAATATGGTAAACGTACGGGGCCGTTTCTATATGACTAAGCCTTATATAATTGAAAACCTAATTCTAAATGTTCTAAAACTCCATCTGATTGATGAATTAACTTATTAGGACTTAATTTTGACTATTGTATCCTTAAAACAACTCTCTATTATGATAATAAAAATGGGGTTCTTATTTCTTGATAAGTTAATTTACATATTACTAAGCCTTATATAATTGAAAAACTAATTTTAAACGTTCTAAAACTCCATCTAATTGATGAACTAACTTATTAGGACTTAATTTTGAGTATTGTATCCTTAAAACAATTCTCTATTATGAATATAAAAATTTTAATATCTTAAAAACACGAAAATAACATACCAATTCAAGAGAGCAAAAAAATGATGTTATAATTGAGAATATTATCTTGGATGTGTGGCGCAAAAAATGATGCTTCTTTACGTGATACATCATTACAGAAATATGACTTCTTTACTTGACACGTCATCATATTATGTTTTTAATGTGAATGTAATGATTTGTTAATATAGTATAGTAACTTTTAAAATCCTTTTGATAAAATGAAAAAAAGTTGACGTTATTTTTTGGATGGAACCACACAAATAACAAATAATTGTACAATTATTATTCATTAAAATTGTAACAATGATAATGCTTATTCATAAATCTGATATTTGAAAAGGACTTAAAACTTTATACTAAATATGTCAATGTATGCAAAGGTATGCAAATATTATTTTTTATGTGATCCTCATTTTTAAGAGTATTTAATTTTACAGGAACTATATAAGGACTATATGAGGAAGCCTTATATAACGTGAAAACTAATTCTAAAACTCTAAGTATACAAATTTTTCACGATTTGATTTTGACTATCGTGTTCTCAAAACTAACTCTCTCATACAAAGACAAAAAATCATGTATCTAAAAAATATAACTTATGGATAATTAGAAAAAAAAATTATGTTCCAGTTAATTTAAGTTTATTGTATGCAAAAAATGTATGTTTATTTACACTAACATAATCATTGCAAAAATCATTTATATAATATATAAAATCAATAGTCAAATTACATGACAATTTTTCGCTTTGATAAGACTCGACGATCAACAAAGTGGCTAAATAAGCATATATGAGAATTTTTTTTTTAAAAAACTCACATGTATTAAAGAAAAAAAAGGTGCAATCAAATTAAATAATTCTTAATTACTATATTTGAGAACATTTAAAACCTTTTAGCTGTAAAAATATGATATGACTATTGTATCCTTAAAACCACTCTATAATATGAATATATAAATTCACATATCTAAAAAATGAAAATAATATTATCTGGGATGGAGTTCTTATGTCTCTATAAGTTAATATGCATATCAATACGCCTTATAATTGAAAAACTAATTCTAAGCATTCTGAAACTCTAACTAATTAATGAACTAACTTATTCGGACTTAATTTTATAAACTATTGTATCCTTAAAAGCACTTTCTAATATGAATATGAAAATTTATATATTAAGAAAATAAAAATAACATATTAGATTTATAAGAGGAAAAAAATGATGTTACAATTAAGATTGAAGTAATAAAAATAATGTAACAATTGATTCATATTTATTTTATTTTAATATATGCTTACCATATCGAAGCAAAGATTTATCAAATATAATATATAACTTTTAGAATCCTCTTGGTAAAATAAAAACTGACCATCTTTTTTTGGTTATTACCAATTACTGTCTAAATATTATTAATTAAAATTATAATAATGATAAAGCTTATTCATAAATCTGATAGTTGAAAAGAATTTAAGACTATATACTAAATATGTTAGTGTATCTAAAAGTGTGCAAATATTATTTTAAATGTGATCCATATTTTTAAGCTTATTTAGTTTTGTAGGAACTATGCGAGGGTTATATTATTTTAGATGTGATGCAAATATTATTTTAAAATGATAGACTTTTCCAACTGTGTTACAACGCATGTAAACTTTCAAACAATCAAAATGGCCTCTATGATAGGCCATTTTAGAGTCGACTCATACCTCTACAACTCCAAGGTAATAAATACGGTCAGTTACCATTTGAGACAATAACTCATACAATCACCTTAAAGTGTTCCTGGATCAAGAAGATTTCATTTTCTTCATGAAGCCTTCGACCCTCTCAGCAGCTGCATACCAGTTTTTCTGTTTGATTTCATCCAAGAGCAAACGGCATGTCTGGTATCTAGGTGTAATTTCTTTACTTGTCATCTCTTCAAATAGGAGGTATGCAGATTCACATTTGTTTGCTCTACAAAACCCGTGGATCAAAAGTGTGTAACTCGCCAAATCAAGGCTAACATGATGTCTATAAACCATGTCATCCAACAATTTACTTAAGCAAACATCTGTCTTTCCAGTTTTAAAGTACAACTTGATCAACGGATAGTAAGACTGAGCATCAGGCTTACAATGTGATGAATTTTCCATATCCCTCAGAACATCTAAGTCCTTTTGTTCTCGAGCACGACAACAAAACATTGAGATCATCGAGTTGTAGGTTGATGTGTTTGCCTTAACACCAACCTTGGGCATTTCCACCTCAAAAACATGAACAGCATTTCGTACTTGCCCTGTCCTCCCTAATGTATATATCAAGGCATTCTAGAAAAGCGTGTCAGGTTTACATCCAACAGTTTTCATTTTCTCAGCTATTTGTAAGGCTTCTTCAAACTCCTCTGCTTTCGTCAATGAACACATAATAGTGGTGTAAGTGACTATATTTGGTGGGCACCCTTCAGCTGTTCAAACTCCTCTGCTTTCGTCAATGAACACATAATAGTGGTGTAAGTGACTATATTTGGTGGGCACCCTTCAGCTTGCATATCATCAAGAAGCTCATAGACCCTATGGAAGTTGAACTGGCGGTAATACGATTGGATGATTGTTCAGTAGCTGATGGCACATGGACGGCAACCATGTCCCTTCATCTCTTGGATTGTCCACTGCGCCTCATCAACCCGGTTGACTTTGCACCAACGATGAACGAAAATATTAAAAGTGTGAGCATTGGGTGGGATATGTGACTTGAGCTCCAAGAAGATCGCACGTGCCTGCTCGACTTTATTCTCTTTGCAAAGAGTGTCAAGTAAAACATTCATGGATTCTGTGTTCTTCTCCAATCCATAACTTCCAACTCATCAAATGTCCTTGCAGCAGCTTCCCATTCTCCAGCACCAGAAAACCTTCTCATGACCTTAGCTACAGTATTAAGGGTAACAAAATGATCCTGACGCATTTCATCTACCAGCGACCTCATCTTTTCCATTTGCTTCATTCTTCCGAGTATGTCCACCAACATATCATACGATTCTGGTAATGGCTTATAGCCCGGACAAGATTCTGCCCATTTGAATACACCCAAAGCAGACTTCCAATCATCTTTGAAGTGACAGAGTAGCTTAGCAACGAGGTTGTGCGAGACCTGTACAGTGTTACAAGCTTTCTCATGCACGAGAGACTGGAAAACTTCCTCACTGCTGCTTCCAGCACGAATTTTAGCGATAAGAATGTCAAGTTCAGACTCCCTAACTGAATTGAAACATGGATCCTCTGGATGGGAAACTTTAGTGCTTGTCAACTGGGAATATTCCAGTGGGGAAGGACAAGACAAAGTAGAATGACAGCCAGAGAATTTAGCACAGGTAGCATGCAAGTAGGCCCAAGACGGGACAAGAAAGAAAATATTCCTTTTTGTGCCGATCTTGACACAAAAGACCATGAAGGTGCCGAGAAGATTATTGGAATGTTTACCCCTGCGGTTTCATCAGCACAGAATGATTACATAACACTGCTTAATCATGTAATTATTTTATAACATGTTAAGAAAGTACCCCCGCATACAAGTAAAATTCAATACTGTATCAGAAAATCTCCAAATGAACTTTTCGCATACTTTCCACACGAGGAATCTTATATCAACCTACCTTCTCCAAATTTTTTGACTGGATTCTAATAAGATAACTTAGTAAAGACTATTAAAGTTTTTCAAAAGAGAGAAAATAAACTTTCAAACAAAACGTATCGATTAAGTATTTAGATGCTGCTCCTACAGGAAATGGATATAAGGACGCGCATGAAGAAAGGAATACAACAATGCCGATACAAATGGGATGCAATTCATAATAAAATTCTGTCATGGATTTTGTTGGATATAAAATACGGAATCAATCGCTAAGATTAGGGATAAATAAGCTTGAACGGTGGATTCCACCACGTCAAGGTGACACTTTGACAATGTGTTGTATCCACTCTGGATCCCGATAAAGAAAAAGAACTAAGGCAAATAATCAAGAAAGTACAAAGCCAAGGCCACTATTCTGGCTTTTCTTTATTGCACTCTTACGACTACATCTGAGTGATTGCGGAACAATTCGAGCAAAAGGACATGGTACCTTATAACCAGATGAAATTATTCCCCCAGGACCCTCACCATATGCATATTCAGACACGGATATCCACTATGAAGCAATAAACCCTCCTGAGCGTTCTCATCAAACAATAACTGGTCTCTATATAGCCTCCCGCAAATTAGCCTAGAGGATTTAACAATTGCGAATATACATTAGGCTCAAAAGACTGCAGTTTTGATTTTCATGGGCTTTCTCTTTTCATACTTAGCTAATCTCATATGACAGAGTAATTTGAGCAGCAAGGCATCAATGTATACGTAGACACGCAAGGTGCAAGCTAATCTCTGTATATAGCGCAGAAAGTGTGCTGCAGATATAACAGGTGAAAACCTGAAGGACTAATTAAAGCATATAGGTCGCACAAACAGGAAAGTAGCAAACGTTAAGTACCAGCAAAATCCAACACATTCAGCAATTTGAATGAACAGAACACATCAAGGCCTCATTTCAACACTAGAACTGATCAGCAAGTTATAAAACAAAATTAATCTAGCATATTCCAGCAAGTATCACTCATATTACCTCTGCTCCATTGGGTTTTTTCTGATTCGGCTTTTCACAAGTTCCTAGGATAGATTTTGTAAATGTAAATGTTGACTTTCACTCATTGTTTTTACCCTACCTTGACTTGCCGAAACATACTTATTTAATCTATGATTACTATTTAAGTGAAAATTCGATGTTTACATGGTACTAAATCTATGTTAGGAACTCGCAAAGGTAGTATAACATAGTAATAAAGCAGCAAGGCGTCAATATGTACGTGCAAAAGCAAGGTGCAAGGTAATGTCTATTCATAGCAAAGAAAGTGCACGCTGCACATGTAACAGGTCAAAACCTAAAGGACTAATTTAAATACTTAATCAGAAAATTAAAGCATATAGGTTGCCCAAACAGCAGAAACACGAAAGCAAACTACCATCTAAGTAGCACGGACACGGACATCCGACCAGGACACGGGACACCGCAATTTCCAAAAAGACCAGATTTTTGGACGCCGCTGATTTTTTTTTTATATATTTTTGTATGTATATATATATAGCCATTAGATGTCAAATACATTCTACATCTAAAATAGTAAACAATAATCAATAACCACAAAACAAGCAACTCAAATAAAAGTCATACTTAAAATTTAAATGCAATATAGTACAAAAAAACATGGTACATATCATAACAAACTACTTCACAACTTAACTCTTACTAAGTCATGCAAACAGGTAACAGAAACAGGGAAAGCGCCCTCTCCTTCACCGCCCGAACAGAAACAGGGAACTACTGCAAAGTCATAAGAAATTACTTCACTACTTAACTCTTACAAAGTCACATAAATATTATCTCTTTCCTTCGACCAAGGGCTCAATCTACATCAACCGTGTCATCTTCGAATGTACCGAAACGAAAGAGAGAGATGAGAGAGAAAGAAGGAGACCCAGTAATGAAAGAAAAAAGAAATAAATGAGAGACAAAGACGAAGGTACCTGTTGCTGGTATCCGGCGACGGCGGCGAGATCCTCCGTCGACCAGTTTGGGTGCGTCGTCTGCTTCGTTCTCTTCCCTTGACACCGCAAGAAGAAAACTCAGAAAACGGTAATGGGTCGGTCTAATTAGGCTTCCTTAAAGTTTATTTCTAAAAGAGCTCCAAAATTGTCAATTATTACACACAAACCCCCAAAATAAGTTTGAAATTTTGTACTTGGCCCCATACATTTTGACACTTGAGGTGTTATGGGCGCTTATTTTCAGAGGATGCAAAAAATATATCAAATTCACTAATTTTTTTATAAGTAAAATAATATACAAAAGATGAGTGCACTTTAAAACCATACAAAAGATATAATTAAGTTTCATGAGAGTCATTAAAACTCTTTACAACACAACAAAAAGTAAATATAAAATAGATATTTAAGTGTTTACAAACAAAAACACTAAATTACTACTCGACGAGACTCTAAAGATTGGTAGTGCTTGATGATAGCCTCATGCCCAATAGTTTTGAAGACATTTTTCTCAATGTAATAAATCAAGCTATCATTCATCTATTCATCTCACATAGCTAAGTAACAACACATTTCAAGTTCAAGATCAATCTCTCAATCTTAACACAACATCACATAGCTAAATAACAGCATATTTCAAACTCAAGATCAACCTCCAATTATAAAGCTAAATCACATTTTAAGATAAACCTTCCGAGCTCAAGCTCAACCTTTCAATCTTAACACAACATCAAATTTCAACACAATAGTACATTTCAACCTCCTAATTTTAAAATTGAATAGTCAAACAACATCAAGCTCAACATCACATTCCAACACAATTTATTTATGCAGAATTAGAAATTAGGAAAACAATTAGCCAATTAAGAATTAAGCCAAGCAAAGCAAATAAGCAAATCAATTACTGGGCAAATCAATTAGAAAATCAATTAATGAGCAAATCAAATCAATTAGGAAATCAAATGAGCAAAGTAGCCAAGCAGAAAATGTGCCGAACGTATACTCGATGGCTAACAGATGAAGAGTACAGTGCTGCAACAATATATGCCCTTCTAAATTGCGATGAAGTTTCGGCATTCGTTGAGTAAGTTAAAGTCTTAATTCACTTACATTGCTGTACATAATTGAAAGTGTGTGTTAAGCGAGTTAGATGCCCTTCTAAATTGCGATGAAGGCAGATTGTTCACTGTTGACTTGTTCAACGGCTGTCCTTGTCATCGCGGGTCCTTGTCGTTGTCGTCGACGCCTGGTAGAGCAAAGGGTTGTAAACGCCGGCAGAGTCCTCGCCTTTGCCGCCTCGTCGAGTTGTCGGTCACTACTATTCTACTTCAATGTTTCTCGTTGGTGTATTCCAAATCTGAATTTGCCGGTTGTCGCCAGTTGCCATTGATTAAGTCGGTGTCTCGTTGAGGTGTCTGGCCGTGACGATCATCTGGGGTGAGAGAGATGTCTAAGAGAGTCAAGCGGGGCATATCAATAGAGTCATAGGGAGAGAGAGGGTTGAGAGAAAGATTAGTGTAAAGTGGGAATTTTTTTTTTTTTTTTTTAAAGGTGTACATTAGCCCCTTCTGGTTTTAACATGGTTCTGTCACTGCTTACCAGGCGATGAATGGACGAGGTCTTCAGATGTTCACGAAGTCTCTACACATGCTTCTTGTACATAAGAGATAATTCTAGAGACTTAGAGCAGAACTCTAGAAAGGAAGGGAAGTTTGTAAATATCTAGATACTATTATATATAACAATAGCTACGGAAGTAGACCGTAGGATCAAATGTATCTCCACTGTCCGTTGAGAAGGTCGAGTAGTATAAATAACTAAGGCCTCACGTGTCCAAGGCATAGAGTGATCCAAGTATTGTAGCATTCTCCAAATAATATAATGAATATCATTCTCCCAAAATCTTGTTTTCCTTTATTCATCTGCTCTTAACATCGCCCAGCTCGAGGAATAGGTTGACTTAGCGTGCAAGTGAGGGCTTGATTTAGTTAAATGCCGCATGATCGACTTAGGAAAGTCTTTAGTGCCGTGATAGGTGGTATTCCAAAATTAAAAAAATAAAATAAAATCAGACACCGCTGAAAGATATCTGACACGTGTCCGGAGGTGTTTGTGAGGTGTCGGGGTGTTGATAGGTATCGGACACCATACCTCGCCCCGTACGAGTTGTCGATGCTTCCTAGACTACGATATAAACTCTGACATAAATTCGACAATTGGAATGAAAAGAAGAATCGAGCCTCGTTTCAATAATATAATTTATCAGCAAGGTCATTTATACATAGCAACAAAATCCAGGACAAGCTTCACCCACACATACACACATGAGCGACCTAAAGGTAGGCCAAAAGCATAGTTATAGGGAAATGAGAGGCAGATGCTCCACAGTTACCACAATTTGAAGTTTTGGTAGGCAATAAAAACAAATGAAAACTGAAATTACAAAGACACTGCATAAAGTAGGAGTAGATACGTCTTCGGGAGATCCACCTTAAACGGTTCGAACAACTCTGATCGGTGACACTTGCTGCTTTTCGACAATCAGCTAGCGTGTGTCTGTCTCTGTGGAGAGAGAGAGTGTGTGTGTGTGTGTATGTGTGTGTTGAAGCAGATGACGGTGGTCGAATGGTCGGAGGTGGTGGAGATGTTAATATGTGGAAGGTGAGAGACAAAGGGATTAGTCTCACGGCATATTGTTCCTGCTCTGCAGGAGCCAATCTCTGCATTTAGCATCCATTTTAGCCCTCCTCAGGTGGCATCAGTCCTCACCTTTTAGATCTTAGTGGACGACTGAGATTCCGGCCTCAACACCCTTCCCCTTTATAGCAGAGGATTCAATTATGTGTGTGATTTCACATGTTGCATCAAAGCAAAAAACGTTTTATTGAACCGGATATACGGTGGTGAGAATGACACGACTGGCAGCTACAAGCCTACAACCCGATAAGGGCCGTATAATTCGAATCGTGACGTCATTAATACATAAAAACAAATCGACAAATTTTGATTTAGTACCAGTAAACATTCAATTTACTCGTTCCAACTTTAAAATCATTTTATGATTTATCCTTTACGTTTTATACTATCGAGCCATAAATGTTTACGGTTGATATGATCAGGTCATAGGCGTAACACCCAAGGAAGAAAAAACATTATGAACTCCAAAACTTGAAATTTGCAAAATGATTAAGTTCGTCCAAATATAGTCTGGCCCCGAATCCAAATAGCATCTATAAAAACTGAGGGCAAATGTAGCAAACCATCGAATAAAGAGCTTTTTCAATTGATATGTGGGAGAGGGATTAGGATCCTCTTATTCTCTAACCCAAAAAAATTTAGCAACAAAAAATTAACGCTATAATTTTTAAGAGTAATGACAAAACACTTTTAGTAACAATCTTTTATCACCGTGCCATACAGCACAAACGATCATTTTTCGTAAGAGAGCCAATGCTTGGGCACATAGATGATATGATCTTTTTGCCACAAGCTGAGGCCACAATACCAACTTCGTAATGGGATTAATCTCAGGGGAAGCGCCCTTTATTGAAGACTGAACTTAATCTTCTGGGTCAACCAAAGGTGGAGAAAGCAATACACTAATCTTCCAATGTTCAGTGAACAAAATGGTAGAGGGCAGTGTAAGAAGACATGAGAGACCACATCTGTGTCATTGCTGCAGAAAGGTCAGTGTAGACATCTCGAGTTATATTGAGATTTACTAAAGCTGATTTTAGGGGGAGTCGGTCAACAACAGATAATAAACAAAAAGCACGGAGAAGAAGATACTGTATGTAATTAACAAAGTGAACTTCAGCTGCTCATAACCAGAAATTGTTCTATTAAATTTTCCCCCATTTTTCTCAGAAGGGGGAAACCCAAAATCTCCATTACTGACCAAAAAGAAATACTACAGACTCGAGAAATGACTTGTTATTCCAAACCAACTACTCAGAAGCCATAACTAAAACCGAGGACTTGACCAAATCCGAGAAAGCATCCGCAGATAAAAACTTCAATCAGCATTTACTTTGAGACAGAGGCCATGTGGACGATCAAGTCGATCACACGGGAGCTGCAAAAACAGTGAGTATTGAATCAAGGAACGTTCAAGTAACCGTGAGATTGATTACGTATAAAGTGGATTCAATGCAATACGGGATAGAAGAATAATTACCTGTATCCCCACTCATTGTCATACCACGAGACAAGCTTCACAAAGCCATCATTCAAAGCAATCCCGGCCTTAGCATCAAAGATGCTTGACCTGCTATCACCAATGAAGTCGGTGGATACCACATCATCTTCGGTGTAGCCCAAGATACCCTTGAGTTTGCCCTCTGACTCCTCCCTGATCACAAACAAAACATACGAAAATTTAAATTATAAGCGTTGGTAAGCGACCACAAATGCTTTAGTTTAAAGTAGCAATTAAGCAAAAAAATGAACATAGAAAGGAACCAGAACTTACTTGATAGCAGCTTTGATCTGCTCATAGGTGGCCTTCTTTTCAAGCCTTACAGTGAGGTCCACAACAGAAACATCCACAGTAGGAACACGGAATGACATACCGGTCAATTTGCCGTTCAGAACTGGCAGCACTTTGCCAACAGCCTACAAATATAGAGAAATGCTAAAAGATCCAGCACCAGTATGATAGATAGAGATCAATCCAAGAAATACAATTTTAATTCACTAACTATATTTATACCTTGGCAGCTCCAGTGCTGCTGGGGATGATGTTGAAAGAAGCAGCTCTTCCACCTCTCCAATCTTTGCTTGATGGTCCATCCACAGTCTTTTGAGTGGCTGAAACAGACAAAAAAAAAAAAAAACCAGTGTAAGACTCGATTAAAATCAGTAAAACAACTGCACTAACATTCACTTACCAGTAATAGAGTGGACAGTGGTCATGAGACCCTCAACGATGCCAAACTTATCATTGATGACCTACAAATATTGGGAGTGATATAAGCTAAACTGCAAACAATGAACTTACTATGACTAGATGAATTGGAAGAGGCAGCCGGAGATAACCTTAGCCAGGGGAGCCAGGCAGTTGGTGGTGCAGCTAGCATTTGAGACAATGGTAAGCTCGGGCTTGTATTCTTTTTCATTGACTCCCACAACAAACATGGGAGCATCCTTGCTAGGTGCAGAGATGACAACCTTCTTTGCACCACCCTGAGCACACCAATCGATCCAAGTCAACCCAATCAGTTCAGAGTTCAGACAAACCTTCAAATCCCTCCAATTATAATCAAATGCTGCCTTACTGATAATGCATGATCAAACTTAAACAATTTTGACCAGTTATCAGGAAAATTATTTTTCAATCATAGAGTTGTAAATAGCAAAGAGCATTTGAAAATCAACTTCGACAAGCTAATGTTGTTCAACAAACAATAATTTGAAAGCCCAAAAATCGCATTGAATCAGATTTGGTCTCAAGACCAAAACCATATTAACTTGAAACGAACGTAAATCAAAACCGAGATCAAATCAAACCTTCAAATGGGCAGCAGCCTTGTCCTTGTCAGTGAAGACACCAGTAGACTCAACCACGAAGTCAGCACCAGCAGCACCCCATGGGATCTCTTCAGGGTTTCTACAAAATCAAACAACGAACAACCATTCAACATAATCCCCCAATTAAACCTATTTGATAAATCACGAATCCAACTCCTGCAACTGTACCTGATCCCGAAAACAGCCACTGGCTTCTCACCAAAAAGAAGGGTCTTCTCGTCCTTGACCTTAAGCTCATGATGCTTCCATTGGCCATGAACAGAATCATACTTGAACATATAGGTCTGCACGTATTTCACAATAGTCCCCGTAAGTATCCAAAATAAAATCAATATAATCCTTCCACACACACACACATAGACGAACGGTTGAACATATTAATGTAAACAACTCAGAAAGCTAAATTGAATTTGAATCTACATTTCAGCAAAAACTCACAAATTTACTTGAGACCCTATTTCTTGAAAATTACACAAATCGTTAGAAGCTAAATTCTGAAAAAAAATTCCACAAAACAAAACACACTTACACAAACCAACTTAAACCTATATTTCTGCATTTTTTTTTCACAAGATCACCAAACACACAGACCCACCCACTGGTTCATCATGAGGGAGCAAGCTAGAAACATATCTCTCAAAATCATCATAGGTAAACACAAATAATACAGTACAAACCTTCACACACGATGCACATAAATACACAGCGTATTTCTGTTATTAAAAGTTCAAAAAATCACTGCAAAAAATTCACCAAATAAGCACACTACAACCTACAACTATGCAGAAATTAGAGAGAACCCCTGAGCGCACAAACTAGGAACATACATGCGTGAACAAATTCCACGTAATCACCATAAGCAAACACACTATTTAGCCTTTTACAAACACATATGTGAAGGTCGCAGTACCATGTAATCGGTGGTGATGAATGGATCGTTAATAGCGACGAGTTCAACATCGTCCCTCTGCAGAGCAACCCTGGCGACCAAACGCCCGATCCTCCCAAACCCTATTAGATACAGATCAGACACGATCAGCCCATTACCATAAACAACAATCAAACCCAGATCAATCAAACTACAAAAAGAACCAAACATATCAACAAAAAAAATGAAAAGAAAAGAAAAACAACCCACCGTTGATTCCGATCTTGATCTTCGGAGCTGCTTAGCAAAACAAAACAAACACAAAGCAAAAATCAAACACACACCCAAAAAGAGTCATACATTATATTAGACAAGAAAGGGATCTGAACAGCAATTACCCATGACTGATGAGAGAGAGTAAAGAGAGGAAATGAGAGTTTTAGAGATAGAGAGAGAGAGAGAGCTGTGAGTGAAGACAGAGAGTGGGGATTAGTGCTTTAATAGAAAGGGCGGATTACTCGAAACCGGTAGGTGACTAGGTGTGGCTGGTCACGTGACGGGGGCGGTGCCCAATGACTGTTCTGGCTTGGGCAAAAAGAAAAAGCTTCTCGAGTCGCCGCTGGGATTATTACAATCCCCTGTATTATTAGCCGCTGATTTAGTTAATTTCCAGTGGGTTCCGTCAAAAGTCAATTTGATTTCTATACTTCTACCAAAAGGTAAAGAGATTTATTAGTTCACTTCAAATTAAATCGTTTCGTGTTTTCGATGTTACCCATTGTTAATACACGACGATATATATTCAGTGTCACTCAGAGATATAGAGTGTGTTTGCTGTGCATGCTAAGCACGATCAAAGGCACGCTGGTACGCAAAGTGCAAAGCGTTGTGGCGTCGGGCGCGCGTGCACGTATATGAAAATCTTGACAAGATTTACGTACGCAATATCTTAAGACCGAACTAATATACTGCTACTCTTATTTCGAATAGATGACAAGGCATGCAGTAAGAGGACTGATGCGATTTCTACTGAATCACGATATCGAACAGGTCAACTTTCTAAGTCTGACTGTACTAAATTTGTCAAAATGTTTTGAATATTTGGCTAATCAATTGTTGTGTTTTCTTAGTTAATCTAGCAGTGTCATACAACTCGAAAATAAAAAAGACGCTATAGATTACACCAATTAAAATTAAAAATTCAAATGTAAGAATATGATATAAATAAAAATAAATTATACTAATTATTATATGGTGGGTTACATTCTTGGTTATCAAGTCATGTTGACACTTGCCCTAAATAAGAGCTGTGGTACTAGAATATTCTGGAAAAGATGCCGGTGGGCCGGCGGTGAGCGGGAGTGTCCAAATCGAAGAGTATTTGGGCTGGATCGCAAGGGTAAAATTGAACAGCTCTTCGGTAAGATTTTTGAGGGTGGACTTTCTGGTTGAGTAAGTAAATTTTGGTTTGGTGGTCCTGATTTTCCAATGGCCCACCAATCATGGCCCAGCCTATTTTCAAACTTTCAACAATTAGCTTCTTGTTTTCTTCTGGTATCGAAAATTCTCTTGGTGAGGATCAAGAGAAAATGTCCACCAACAATTTGCTTGTTTTTGTACTTTTTTAAATGGACATATGTTCAAAGGAAGTACAACTAAGAAACCCTTCAAGAAAAGATAAGAAAATAGACGTCCGCAGCTAACAGGAGGCGCACCCACCTTCTGCGATTACATGAAATACACGAAAGCAAATATCTGTTGCATTCCGATTTGTGTAAGCTAATCTGCCACTGGTTGCCATCTCTATTCACGTGGAAAACGAACGAACTTGTGTATCTTAATAGAAATCTGAAATTCTTTACAGTGTTAACCAGGCGATAAAGCTGGTTATCTTCGCTTCAGATCAGTTTCTCGGGATATTCTCACGGATACCTTTTTTTTCTCTTTTCTTTATTTACGCAAATCATTGGAACAATAATCACATATGTTGAGAGTAATTTTTACATTGGCAGTGACGTCCACTTGCAGAGGTGTAAAGTTATTTGTTATTTGGTATCAAGTTGAGGTTTGACTTTACATCTGGCCACGTGGTTGGGCTCGAGTTGTTTGGACCGTGATCTAATCTTGCATGCCATTGATTGGAACTTGTCTGAAGATTCTCATCTGCCTCATGTGATACTAACTTTTCCATATTTAAAGTTGTGGCCACTCCTTCAAACAGGCGTGACACTTGACATCACCTTAGAGCTTCACTCCTGCATTGTTTTTTTTTTTTTTTTGTGTGGAAAATATGGGATGCAACTCGAATTTTGAAAATAGTTTATAGCTCTTTATAAAATGATAAAATATGATCGTTATACATGTTTAGTTGTTTTAATTAGAGATGTTGAAAAAATGATGTAAGAATATTGACGTTAAAAATGTCACAGAAATGTCACTAACAATATTTAACGACAATTACTGCTCGCTATCTGGGCAATTTTAGGTTATTCCTGCTCTCACGGTTGCAGCCGAAATCGATCTTTCCTTGTTATTTCTCTCTTTTTTCTGTTGTCTTCCCTTTGAATATAATATGAACGTAGATACTAATCTATGTAAAGTGGGGATTCACTTTCTGTGTTTTGTGCATTTTCATACTCTCATTCGTTGCTGAAAAATACGTAAAAAGGCAAGCTATTTAGTATTCTTGCGATAAACAAGACGGCATGAAAATAAACACGCTTACGTAGATCAACCGGGCACTTTATAATTTCATTTCTCTCACTTTTGACTTTACAAAATGTACAACAGCATCAAGCCAAGTCAAAGATGCTGAATTATGTTGTATTAAAGCATACAATTTATCAAACCAAAGTCAAAGGTTGAATTTTATGTACATCTATCTCCCTTTTCTGATTTCTGTCACAACTTCTGTTTCAAAGTTGTTTAACGAGGTGAAAAGAAAACTAATGGCTCTGAGTGCAATTGCTTTGAACTGAAATTGGAGACACCCAAAATGTCCCCTCCTTTCAAGTCCTACCACAAGGCATTCCCAAGTTCTTCGGGCTTGCAAGAATGTCGTACGTGACATATATATACAGATGGAGCTGTACAATTTATGCTTACTTCTCCTTGGATTTTAAGTTCTTGGGGAAGGAACCATCCTTTCTAGCTTAGGGAAGAAAGGGTGTGTTTCGTTTCTCTAACTCGATCCTTGCTGCACTAAATAGCATGGCTTCTGCCGGTTTCGCGAAGAGATGGTTGAGGCCTGAGGTAAGTTCCCAGCATTGTTTCGTGCTACATATTCGTGTTTGTATAGACATTGAGGGGTACGTACCATGGTGTTTACGACATTCATTCCGACAAAAATTTTCAACAAAAAGATGTCGACAGATACATAACAAGATGACTTTGTATATATTCAATGTTATGAAAGAGTTTCCGGGCTAAAGTTGCATGTCTTTCCTTGAAGTTGTATCTCATTTTTGTAAAAGTGCACTAGAGATAAACACAATTCATGAATGTCTATCTCGATCTTGTGGACACATTTAGCGTTTTGTGCATCCGAACTACTCGTACGTGGGACTGGATCGGGAGCAACTACTAGGCTCAAGTTATGCAATTTGCCTTGCCAACTTCATGCATATTATAATTTCACATTTATCAAGCAATTAAAATTGCTTTTTTTACTACGCAAAAAAAGTGATTTCCTACTACTACGTACATTGATCAGCATCTTATGGCCAGTAGGGAATGATCGTCAACTGATCGATTAGTTCGATTTGTATCGAAAAGATGTAACAAATCCTCCTCTTCTTCGTTGGCATGTGGGGATAGGTATATCCTCTCTTTGTAGCAGTTGGTACAGTCGTGGGCATTTGCAGCATGCAACTTGTAAGGAACATCTGCATCAACCCTGAAGTGAGGTATGTGTCAATGTTGTACCAAGCGATGTACATTAATGGTATTAGGTATGAACATTGTGGTAATCTTTTTACTTTGATTTGAAACTGCAGGGTTAAGAAAGAGAACAGAGCTGCAGGAGTTCTGGACAACTTTGAAGAGGGTGAGATGTATTCACAGCATGCAGTCAGGAAGTTCGTCCGAGGAAGACGACCGGAGGTCATGCCGTCTGTCAACAAGTTCTTCTCCGATCCAAAATGAAGCAAAAAATCTGCTGTTGAGGATAGTGTTGATGATGTTTGTTCTCTTCCCTTACAGCTTGGGAAAGAGCATGTTGCTTTATATATGGTTCCTGTTGAAGTTTGCAAGTTGGGCCTTATTTCCTAGTTTGATGCTTTATAAATGCATTTGGTATGCATAATATTTAATTTCTTTCCAGGAATTCCACAAAACAATCAATAAATAAAAAATAAAAAAATGTTGTTGTTGTCACAAAAATTTATATGGGACAACCAAACGTGTAAATTGTAGAACGTGCATTATAGCTGCACATTTTCATGGTTTTATATAATGCTCGACGTAAAACATTTAAATCCAATTACAAATAACTTGTTCGTCTCAGTCACGTGTATATTCACCCTTTAAAATGCACGAGTCCTCGCTTAGAATTGCTCACAGTGGGGTCCATCACTTCGGTAAAATGGTAATATGCTGCTAGACCATTTTACGTGCTTTTTTGAACCGGAGAGCATTCAAATCTCGTAACCAGCGTGAGAGCATCAACTTATTTTTCATCGGGGTACATCTAAACTAATGTTGTCTTACATTTACTCCAACCTAAATTTTGCTACTGATATTACCGATTTAGTAGTAGCCACCCAATGCTAACATGATTAGGTGCCTTACCCCAAGCTGCCTTCACGTGGGTCTTGTTCTTCGATGTTGTTAAATGTATAGTTATGAGAAGGGAACCGGTTTGTTCAACCGGGTACCTCTTAGGCAAGAGGTCTGTTCAGCTGGCAGGGAGTTGTCCTACTTTAACCAGAGATCTCGGATTCGAGCCCTGAGAATGCAGCTCCGTTAAAACTTGGTAGAAAGAGTTTTGTCACCCATGTGGTCTTGTCTGGCTAGAACCCGGATTAGTCGGCTCCCAATGTGGTGTCCGGATACCGAGTAGTTTAACCAATTTTTTTTTTTGAAAAATGCATGTGAACCGGATGAAACCAATATTAATTCGTTTATACTGAACAAGCACGGTGTTGAACTGCTCGGGTGAATCGGTTTGGAGCCGCTTTGCAAGATATTTCAATTAAAAAATGAATGCAATTGTGGATGAACAGGCTCAAACCTTGATTAGTTATGTGAAACTCCAAACGCGGTGCCATTCTCTTAACAAAGTGACAACATTATTATACAACATTATACTTCTTTTGGCCTACTTTTTTGTTAATGCAATATACGTACGTTTTAAAATTACTTATTCTAAAATACTTTGAATCGATTGGACGACTTGTTGAACCAATGAATCAGCACCTTGATCGGTTTGATTCTTGTAACCTTCTACAAGTTACAGAAAATCGTTGGCCATTGCACATGTTTGTGAACCTTTGCGTTCAAACAAAAATCCTTAGAGAAGCTGCATTAGCGGCGATTTCTTGTAGTGACTCTTTTGTTATGTAGCTATAAGGTTGCAACCGGATGAAAATGCCGCCATATATAATTGTTTCGAGTCACTTTCTAGCTTCGCGACGATTCTTTACCAGCTTTGAAAATTGAGAATTTGGGGAAGAACTCCCATTACCAGACTACTAGGGTTTTGTTCAGCAGATCAATGGTGGGTTTGAGGTTAACCATTTATTTATGCTGCAATTTGATTATCACAGCCAGCGCTATGTTCAAATTGCTTCTTGACAAATATTTCCCTGGCTCAACAATTGCTCCAAGAACTTGTAAATGATAACTGTAGGCCCCAAATATATCACAATTGCCCTAGCTGGTTAAGCATTTTCAGGTCATGAAATGCAAAGAACTGCTTAATGTACTCTTTCATGTAAACTATGTACATGGCTTTGTTCAATGCATGCCCTGCATTACGGACTGTAGGAATTCTTGTTACTGCTATTGCTACACTTCCATCATGTACTGTGTCTAATGGATCTGATCAGATTAGTTCACTTTCGTTTCGTCTACCTTTTCCTGCTGCAACATGGTTTAGCTGAACAGTCTTGGCTTAGCTTTAAGTTAAACTCCATTGATGGTTACTCTTAGATGATCTCCTCAGGAATTCCATCACCAGCTTTGAAAATGCGGAAGAGCTGTCGCTGAGCAACTGAGCGGGGGAGTCATACTCAACAACTTTGCCTGTTCATGGTAAGCAATTCTGTAAGTTTAGCAAAATTTTAGTGTTAATGAATGGCAAGAAATCTTAGTTTTGCTGTATCTTCCCACAGCAACCATTTCATTTTTACCTCAATAATGTGTTTGCTCATATGCAACAAATACTTTTAATTGCATCAGGGTATGCCAAATAAATGAATTGTATGTACTTGTTGATATCAGACAGAGCAATGTATTTTAATGCTCAATCTTATTGAACTTTTCCAAGATGAATCTTATTATCTACTTATAGGACTAGAACTACAATAATTTGTAGACAGTGAAGAAGCATGTTAGTTTTTCTGTGAAGGGGTTTCTTTTATATTGTTACCTTCATCAAGAACTAGGACCAGGTCATTGTCAATGACGGTGGGTATACGGTGGGCTACTGTAATGACTGTGCATTCGCTTGTTTGTTCTCTTATTGTCTTCTGAATCACATTGTCAGTAGCTGTATCCACTGAAGCCGTAGCTTCATCCAACACCAGTATTCTCCTACTTTGTAGCAGCGCCCTAGCTAGACATACAAGCTGCCTTTGTCCCACACTCCAGTTTTCTCCATCTTCTGCAACTGCACCAATTGCCAAAACGTCAGAACAACTAGCCTCGTCAAATTTAATATGCGGGAGTCTTATCTAATGTGAGGGGTGAAAGTCCTGGTCCATTCTCATAGTGCCTATGTTTGTGTACCTGGTGTATCAAGAAGTCTTTGATCCTGCCTTACCATCTCTGCGAGTTGACACTTGTTCAATACCTGGCACATCAATTTATAGCAGTGAATAAATGATTTTGAATGATTCAGAACAAACATAAAAACAAGAACTATCATACGTTACCTCCCACATTTCGTGATCTGAGTACTGTTGTAGAGGATCGAGATTCGTTCTCACAGTTCCTTGAAACAAAGTTGGGTCTTGTGGGATTATACTCAGCCTAGACCTCAGATCCTGCAAACCTATTTGAGAGATATCAACTTCATCAATCAGTATTCGTCCTTCGGATGGCTCCACCACCCTGAAAAGTGCTTGTATCAGGGTGGACTTTCCGCTCCCTGTTCTTCCCACAACCCCAATTTTCCTTTTCCCTAAAAATGTGCAAGTGATTCCTTTGAGAACTGCTGGGCCGGCAGGGCTGTATTGAACATGCAGATTTTCAAGTTCTATTCTTCCGTTAGTCGGCCAGTCAGGTTGAGGTCTGCAATTTTCAATCACGAGTGGTGCTTCACTCGGTATGTTGGTATATTGAAGAATTCTCTCCACCGAGATCATCTTGTTTTCGACATTGCAGAGGTTCCATATTGCCCAAGCCTGAAGAACATTTAGGTTCAATCCATAGGTAGCTGCCAGTCCCGCCAAGCCTGTGAT
>JAVXUO010001962.1:0-62882 GCA_033065855.1 Escallonia rubra
CAAGACAGATCCGCTGTGAAAGGTAATCCATTCATTAGAATATGCCGGTAGACAGGTAGCTACAATGCAACAAGTAAGATGCAGAGCGCTGTTTAAAACCGGCGTAAAATTGTTGATTTATGCTTCGGGAAACTTGAACTCTCTCACTAGATAAAATTTCTTAAAGAGTTCACCATTAAGAAGCAACAAAACATCTCATAAGAAGAAGAAGAAGAAGACGGGGAGGAAATCCGATCTATGAAATCTGGCTGTTTGATGTCACAAAGCCGCCGGTGAAAGCAATCTACAACAGAAAAGTGTAGATTTGTGGAATGAAAAATGGAGGCGGCGATGAGCGTTTGATTTATGCTTTCGTTGACGCGTCCGGCGGGTGCCGACGAACGCAACGCCTATCAAAAGCAACATTCAGATCGGAAAATCTGATCGGAAAATTCGAAAGAAAGGAAGTGAAAGAGATTGAAGGTCTCAAGCATTCGCAGAGAAGAAGAGCGGCGCAAGGGTTTTCATGCTTGTTCGGGGTAATGTTATGGTTTTTATAGAGGTCCGTCTCGTGTCCAATGAGCGGAAGGGAATGGGTCTTTGTTTATTTACGAAATTACAATCTTCTCCCCACCACAAAATTCTTGGACAAAATTACCCTTGTGGATTTTTTCATTTTATTTTTTTTTCTTGCGAAACTAATAATCACATTAAAAAAAAAAGATAGGGCATTAGTCATGTATTTAAGTTCATTAGTTTCACATTGGTGTGATTTTTTCTTTTTTTTTTTGGAGTTTAAAGTCAAAGTCGATGTCGGTGTGCTTGTCTTAGTCCATTATTCTTTTTTTTTGAGTCATGTTGAATTCCAAACTCTAACAATGTTGATGGAAAGAGAACTAGACAGAGGGGATCACAAAATATCATGTCATTAGGAAATATGAGACGCCTCATATCGAGGCACTAAGTATTCTTATAATCCCACCGAAGTCCTTATTATTGAAACTTCTATTCCAATTTAGTTGGAGTCGGCTACATAAATTTTTCTTCAATACCTCCTATCGAAGTTGCATTTTTACCAATAAGTTTCTAATAATCAAGTGCTTTTGTAACTACTGCTTTTTCATGGTATTCTCGATCTATTCATATCTCGTTTTGTCCAAGAGAAATTTAAGAGTCCTACTCTGGCTATGTCCAAACTATTTCTAGTGGTGTTATCTCGTCTTTTCTCGGGAACGTTACCCCCAAATGTGTTGTGGACTACTCATGTTTGTTCAATCACTTTTTGTTTGACTGCAGATCCACAGAATTGACATTTGAGCCACACACATCTTATATAAAATATAATTATCAGTTATTCAATGTCATTCTCTAAAATTTTGCATCGTAAACATTCACTTATACATTCTGAACCGCGCAACATCACTCCTCAAAATGCCAATAAAAACTTTACTACGCACATTCGCAGTCTCACGAACATGGCACTTTCTTTGGGCTGCACTGCTCTCAGGAATGCAACCTTTGGACTCGGGAAAAATCGTTTTTCTAGGAACGAAATAATAGAAATGGTTTAATGTCTAGATTTGTAGCGAATGTCAAGCTGCCCTTATAGCTCAGTGGTAGAGCGTCAGTCTTGTAAACTGAAGGTCCGCAGTTCGATCCTGCGTGAGGGCACTAATTGCATCTCCGTCTCTTTCTTTTATTTTTTTTGTTAAAATCTGCATCAGATCCTCTTCAAAGAACTGTTTTGTAGGTTATTATTCGGAATTGAGATTGAAGAGCTCTGTTCTTCTGAAAATGGCTGGAGCTTTGCATAAGCTTCTGACAAGAACATCACACCAAAGAATCATCACAAGCTTCGCCCTTGAAAACCCACTCAAATTCATCACATCTTCACCCATTTTTCATCAACCCCATACCTTAAACAGCAGCCCTAAACCCACTTCAGATTCATCGCCTACTATGGAGAAAGTAACCGCTTTTGACAAATTTCCGATTTACCCAAGTTTTTCATTTGGGAATTTCTTAAACCCTGGTTCGTTATCTGGATTTTGCAATTCGACTTCTGTGGCAGGTGATGAGGCGGTTGAATCTGATGGGATGGTCTGGGCTGACAGTGTGAAGAAGAAGAGGAAGAAGAAGATGAACAAGCACAAGTTGAATAAGCTTAGAAAGCGCCTTCGTCACCACTCTTGAGGTTATAAGTACTTCCTTTTGTACTTTGGGTTCTTATTCAATCGATTTATCTTTTGGTTGCTACATGTTTTATGGTTTATGTGTCACTGGCCCGTGCTACGTGGTAGTAGCATTTCCATCATTATATTAGATAGTATCATTTGCATTCCCCCGCTTCTGATCGTGTAAAGTATGTCTCAATTTGGAGGAGTTAATTATTCCGTTGTGGTGCTAGACTGCAGTTGCCTTATGGAGTAGCATTTATGCAAGTATTATACCAACGAGAATGAGCAAGAAAATTTCTGGTTATTAAGAAGATTTATTATGCCCTTGTTCCCTTTTTCCTTTTCGTGTGTGTTGTGTTTGGGGGAAATTAGATGAAATGGTTTTCATATTATGGATGAACGCTTGCGGTTTATTGCTGTTGTACCCATTTCTTTTGTGGGGGTGGGGGGAAGGGGGAGTAAACCTTGTGATGTTTCTGTGCTTTGAAGCAACCTCTACTGTATCACCAAGGTTCAGGCTTTTCAATTTATTTTCTCTACAGTAATTTCCTTCCTTGTAATTGATTATGAGAAGAATGGGGGAATGGAATTGAATTTCAACGATTCTAGAAATGATATTGTTTGGAGACTCCCATGCTTCAGTGAATTACTGAGTATGCCGTAATTTTTAAGTTGAATAGTCTGTTGCTGTGCTAATGGAATTGTTATATAGGTTGTATATAACTATAGTGACTATGAGAATGAGCAAGAGAAGAAATGTGGCTAGTGAGTGGAGATCTACAGAAGGCCTTGTTTTTGTTTCCTCCACGCGTGTGTTTGTTGATGGATGGTGGAAAGGAGGAGAAAACCTTGTGTTGTGGCTTCCAGGGTTTGCTACCAATAAATATTGGTATAGCTATTGCCTTGTATTTGTCTTTGGGAAGAACAAGGAAAAGGAAGAAAAATTGCCTACCCTTTAACGATCGTGGAGGACTTTCAACATTGTGAGGGCTGCTATTGATTTTCTTATTTCTGTTTGTTTTATTCCATCGCTTATGTATGGGCTTGGGCTTGTATGTGTTTCATTAGCAGCTTGATATTTTCTTAGAGAGGAGGTCCGGTTTCTAAATATGTTGCGTTGTGGTCGGTGTTGAGTATGCAACAGATCAGAGATACCTTGCCACTGTAGTTGGCTTGTCATCCCCAGTCGGCAAGAACCTTCTACTCGTGAAAGATTATTCTATAAGCAGTGTGGTAGATTTACTGAGAATCATTTGATGGAGTTATTGTTTTTACAAATGCTGTTCTCCAATTGAGGTAAAAGGCCATCAGCTGCCTCTCTGATAGTATAGTTGAGAGAGTCAGAATAATAGGGTACAAAGATTATAATGGTCCTTTGTTTAAGTTAGCGAATATATGCTCATGCTTTTGCAATTTTCAGCAAGCATTAATGGTGGACTTTAACGACATTGCTAATAAGTTTCATGCTCTCTGTAGAGTTGTGCAGCAGCATCCATCAGACAAAGTTGTTTCGTGGAGAAAGTTACTGATGATTAATAATATGATGACTGATGGCTATATGAAAACATCTACTTTGACATTATTGTTTTGAAAAAATTGCTGGAGGAATTTCTACATATTGTCGTGTTCTAAGATCATGTATGTAATGATTACATGTGCATGGACGTCACACTTATCATTGGAGGTTTTAATTTTTTGTTCATATTATGGGATTCTCGGTCACCTATGCATCTCTTGCTTGTTGAGCCAACTCTACTTGACGGATAAACTTGTAATATAGTTATGTCAAACTGCAAAACTTATCTAATGGCTGTCGTGAACCAGGGTTAGAACCAGTACTTCCAGCATTTGCACCTGCCTTAATTTTTTTCTCAAGTTGCCTTGACCAGACTCGAACTGTAATGTTCTTAGCACTTATTGTCACTAAACCTTCATCCTTTCGTGTTAGATGGTTACCAGGACTGATACCTTTGGTACTCGAATTTATTAGACTTTGTTCAAGAAATGGTGTAGCCGCTAGTCAGATAGTTGTGCCAGTGAACTCTAATCAGGTGCCTTCACTTGTATATACTTTCTAGTGTAGAACTTCTAGCTCTCTTCCCCTTAGTTTTTCCAACGATAAAATAAATCATTCTTTTAGGTGTAAATCGTCTGGCTTAGCCTTTTTCAACTCTTTCTCCTCAATGGCACCCGGTATAGTTATATCAACTTTTGATCAGGTAATAGTTTTAAATGAACATCCTTCATGATGTTATTATGGTTGTCACGAAACTGCTACTGGTGAATCTATTACTTTTGCTGATGAAAGCGAAAGCAGAAACTCTTCGTAAATTATTGATAAAGATGAGAGATGATTATGTTGTAACTCCGTGGTTGATTATTAGGTTTCAAAAGTAAAAAGACTTTCATGGTTGGTTTTCCTCTCACCTTGTAATTATGTTATTCTGTAATTTGCTGCCTTACTTGGTTATCCAGTGGTCAATTCGTTTTGCTTTTCATGGCTCTTTATCAGATTTGTGTTGTTCTGGCAGCTTAAGTTTGATGCGGCGTGGTCGTTGCAGGGTAACCTGCTGAGACGAGGTTTATAATAGTTCGAAAACCATAAGGATGCCTAGAAGATGAAACTAAATCTGATCAAGCTGCATTCGAAGTCTTTGGCTTGTTCAGTTGCGTGGGATTCTTACTCCAGAGTGTATCATTTAAAGTTCAAATTTGAGGGGATGGAGGAGTTTTCTTCTAGTCTAGTGAATGGACAATGCTCTCAGTTTTGCCTTGATATTGGGTGTCACGTTACAAGTTTTGCCAACTGATAATCTGCTACTGAGGTCACTTCCCTTCTTTATATTTGTTACTGGATTTCTTCCCTTTTGATGATCCAGACTGCTAATTACCAATATAAGAACATAAGAAAGTCTCACTCTCTCTCTCTCTCTGTGTGTGTGTTGATCCAAGATCGTTGGATGATGGGGGTGGAAAAGAGTATAGTGCATATTATATATCAATCTGTCTTGAATTGAACAACTGAATATTATTTGTTTCGGCACACACATAGTTTTTGGTGCCCTTTGCTGATCATTAGGTAGTGAAGATGGATAAACAACCAAGGCCATGAATTTTGGGGGCCATTTCGTCAGAGTAGTAACCTTGTAAACTCAAACTACAGAATATATAAACTTTGGGAACCGTGTTGCTTTGCTCAAAGCTTAAACATGTTCAATCTTGCATACCGAATTTAACACAAGTACACGAGATGTCATACATGATAAACAAGTGAGGTCTCATCCTCTGAGTTTATCTCAAAATTTTTGTTGGTCCATCAAAGGCGGTGTGAGATACCCTATCTCGAAATATGGAACACAAATATTACTTATCAGTTATCGTCTCTGTAGGCCGCGCACAATAGAGAGACAAGGGTGGTATGCCGAACATAAACCGTCTTTCCTAATTCTTTCATGAATGACATGAGGGACTTCGAACATTTCAAATTCCACTGCATACCCAGTTTCTTCAGCTGATGCTTGGACCCTGCAAAGCTGATCTTCACATTGTCAGCACAGACCCCCCACTTCTAAACTGAATAAAACATTAGAAAGGGCTTCTTGGAGCCACTAGATTTGTACAAACCCATACTGGGAAACCACCTCCTTTGATGACCAAAATTTTCTACCCAAGAACAAAATGCTGTTGTTAGGCTGACATCACACACTTTCTATAAATATGTGTGTGCGCGCGCTCGTGCTCGCCTTAACTGATTGACAAAAGCCATTGACCTAGTTGCAAGTCTGTAAAGATGGGGTATGGGGCGAGGAGGATATGGAGCCTTGGCAGAGGATTTGCTCATGGTGAGGGCACACTAAAACCCAATTTTTAAATCTGCTTTTTTGGCTGTTCTTCACTGTCCAGAAAATCCCAAGTTCAAGATACCTTATTCTGTGCCCAACCCCACCTTATAGATATTACTAAAAAGGTATGGTTGCAGAAGTAAAGTAAAACTCCCTCTCTCTCTCTCATTCATCCAAACAAAAATCCGAGCTAGCTGTGCATGAGCAAGTTGGCAAGTTGGAGGCGTGCAAGCAATAAGCAGACAAGGCTGCAATGCAACATGTTATAGAATCAAATTTCATAATGCAAATTGAAATACATATATAGGCTGCATTAAACAATAGTTTCCTGCAGATATTTTGATTTTTCCATTGCTTTGGATGGCTAATCTGCCTGTCTTCCATTTCCAAATTGTCTTTCTATATTATCTGCGACTGCCTTGTAGCATAGAACATGGGGCCTGCACATAAGATTGAGTATAGAAAACACAAAATACAAGTGAAAATGTGTAACATAACCCTAACGTTCATCGGTTAGTCGAGGCTCAAGGTCACATTAAGCAACTGATAGTATCTTTCACAATACTCAAATAAGTTTTCTTCATCATTTTGCTGTCAAAAATCATAAGATGATCCGGATGCCAAACAACTACAAATCAAACACAAGCATGGTTTCTGTTACAAATTCTCATTTGGAGGTTTATATCAACACCTACCTATGTTCACATTGGTTTGATAACTATAGATTATCTGTTGGTCTGAGCTTAATTGGTTTATATATTATCTTGTTGGATTTGTTCACTAGTGGACCAGCTTCATGTGTTGTTTGTTATTAAACTCAATGCTTGCTACTTAATTAGAAGAAGTTAAGTATCTATTAAGACACAAGACAAGGAACAATTGAGATCAAACTAGTGTTAGATATAGTACAAATTATGACAAACTATCACTTGGGAATCCTTAAATCACGCAATTAATTAAGCTGTTAGCCGCTTATCCAAATGAAATCTAGGTTTTCTATGTCGTGGTCATCATTATGCAACTTGCAGGGTATATAGGCGACTAGCTAGACGATATTTATGAGTTGAGCAAGTCAAAATCTGTCATCGTCGACAGTAGACAAATTGAAGAACAAACTGATAATTGCTTCATGAATGGTGACCCTAGTTCTGGCTGATTAGAATATAGGAATATCAGTGACTGATGGAACGTGCGTCTTCCTTATCATAACCCATCCCCCTGCAACAGGGAATGATATAAACTGACCTAAGTGGCCATGCAATCCGAAAAAAATATTTGGTAGTTATCTAACGTCACGTCACTTGTATATGAGTTTATCATTAATATCTTATCAACTTAATAAAGTAATTACGTGGGAACAATAGTTAAAAAATCTAAATTTTAGATAAACATAGTTTGTGAAAATTTGTATTTCAAAATTTCACCAAAATTTTGAAAGTCCCGCTCACAAATTTTCTGACATTAATATATTTCCATTTCGATTTTCCATTATCTTTCTTCACCTTCATCTTCTTTCTCTTTTCTCTTTCATTTTCAATGATAAGATGAAACCATACAGCTAAAACCCAACATAGATATCGAAGAACAAATAGTTCCAGGATCCGAAGTCTTGTTATTGACTACTTAAAACGAGCACAGCAGCTTAGGGGCGCGGTGTTGGGCGCAAACCAAGGTTTGCTCGCGACTTTATAGTTGATGATTGGAGTCGGAGCAGACCGCAGGGACATCAAGACCATGATCTTGACTGGGATTGCCGAGCTGGTCACTTATGTGGGTGAAGTGGCGTTAGACAATCATTGAATATTTTATCATGCAACCGGCATCCCAAAATTGGGTTATCCATTTAAACTTTTAAGCTTTTTGGGTGTTCCCAACCAAAATTTTTAACTTGTTGATCAAGTAGATTGTTAAAAAATACTCAAACTTAAGAGTAAAAATTACATGGTCCTAACAATTTATGACCGTTTAATCCGAAAAGCTGATTAGAGGGGAGAAGAGATCGGCGGAGGCATGTGATTACTTTATATTCAGTAGTCCAAAATAATCGAGATCGTTGGTTCCGGACCACCCTACGTTTTCTACAGAGAGAGGAGTATATTAACACTGCCTAGTTCTCGAGGATTACATACTTAACAATGTGGAGTTGTGGATTAACTTTCTGTTAACCTTTGGTTTGCATATCATAACCCACAACGTCATGGAGGTGCAACCAAAGTGAGCCATGCATATGCATGGTTAGTGGCGAGGCCACATGTTGGCTATGGTGAGCACTTGACCACTTTGTGTTCGAATTTTTCTAGAAATTTTAGTAATTTTCTTACGGAAAACATTGAAAAAACTGAGAACCTTGAAGCTTTTGCCCACCTTAACTTTGAGATTTTTTGGTTTTTGGGATTAGAAGTTGCACACCATCGTCATAAATCTTGGTCTCGCCACTGTGCACGGTGGTCACAACCACACCACTGAATTAACAATGCTTATAGCAACACCCTCAACTTGCCAACTTGCTCCCTAGTTATGCTCTTCATGCTCTCTTTCTCTTTACAGAGATGATAGCAGCTGTAGCTTTGAGTTTCTCGCTTTTCCATCCAGGAGGGTGGTGAGATTTTTAATTTTTTAAAGTAACGCATGTGTCGGCTTCCTTTTGTTGGGCATCCTACCAACGGCAGAACTAAGGCCATTCTTCTGCTGCGTCTACATCTTTACTTTTAGGCAAAGCAAGACCAAGAAAACGACCTCCAGTTCATGCATTTGAGCAACCCCCTTTGTGTTCTCTACACACAACAACTTGCTTCATATATGTGGGTTGTGTGTGGCTTTGTTTTGTATGTTTGTGTCTCTGTTGGTGGTGGTGGGGGACTGTAGCTTGTTTCAAGTTTAGGGCCAGAAGAGCCTAGTAGCTAGCAATGTTGTTGGAATAGACTGATGGAATATGCTCAAGTCTTAATATTGAATTGACCACTTCAATGTTTGCTTTAGAACTTTCCAATGGCTTTTTTCATTAATTGATGGGTGCTAATTTAGGTGATATGCATGAACTACTCCTATATGATTGACTACTACTACCAAGTGAAGTTTGGAACCAAAAGTCAAGTCTGACAACTAATGCATATTCCTCTGTCAAGGAAACTGCTCAGCATTTCACAGACTCCTTTTCACAAAAACTGGAAAATATGTTATTCACCGAAATCGTATCGAGTCATGTAGTTGACATTTAGAGCGACATCATTTTTAATGTGTTTCAGACGAGTTTTACTAGGAATAGATGCAAGTTTCAATAACATCGTTTGAGATCTGGATCGGAGAGAGAATATCTGTCACCACTGCGTTTAGGAGTATGGAAGGCCTCAGTGCCTCACTAACATTTTCTTAAGATTTAACGGACCCTTTTGCATCACAACCACTAACCGTTTTGAAATATCTAAATTGGACAAAAAACATAAAGAAACTCACGCGTGTATATCATTATAAACACCAATTTTTAATGCTTGCTTGATAAGATGATAGAGCTGGAGATTGTTAGTGCAGGGGCTGCGCTAATCTTATATACACTAATATATTTGTTACTTCATGTTAATGTTATTTTTCACTCCTACAGAATTTCTTAAGAAACAAGAAAATACTGACTGAAGCACTCGCAGTGCCTATTTTTGCATGCAAAGCAAGGACACGATATCGATGAAATGTATTTTTCATGAATTAAATGTTCAGCATTGCTAATGTAAACAATTTTTAGCTTTATATGTTAAGTTGATTATGTAATTACTTAAACTTGCTTTGTAAAGCTGTTTATTATCAGTAAAATGTTTTTATTATTTATCACCAAAAAAAGAAGTTACGAGTACCTAATGACCCGGGGTCGAGTGCTCCTGCCCCCTTCCTCTTTTAAAGTCTTAGCCACTTTTAGGAGAATCAGTTGAATATGATATAAAAGATTACGGTTGACATCGTAGATCTAAATTCAATCTCAAATCGATGGTTGGAAAGCGAAAGAAATTAATTTTACGATGTGGGAAATGGTTTTTTATGCAATCTGATGTTCCAGCCGCTAAATGTTAATTTGTCGTACGTGGCAAATGGAAGAACTCGTGTTCATGACATGTAACATGTTAAACGTCTGCCAAAAGCGGCGTTAAGACATTAAACTCTACTTTCTAAGTAGATATTCAAGTGTGTACCAGGATGACGAACATACACACGATGAACCCAGCTCGATTTATAAACTTTAGTCGGTATATGACTAGGGTTCGTCCAAATATATTTGTCTAACTTTTTTTTAAACACTTACTCAATGGACTCATCTCCACACAACCTTCACATGTTGATGTATCTCCTTTATTACAAAGTTTAACGTGTTTGTTTATCGCGCTCCAAAAGGAGTTTTTCTAAAAGGGCGTTCGCAGACTACTGTTCTTAACCTGCTTGTATTTTTGTTCCTTCTCCCTCTGCTACCTACGGGCTACGAGTACTACTTTGCTTAGCAAAGGTTTTCATTGTCAACGTTATAAACTTTCTTAGACTCCAAACATTATACTAACGCAGTCCAGGTCACAAGCATTAAAATTCAATTTCTTTGTTGATATGAAAGATGTATAGGATGGCACACGTTACACAAACTTTGAAAATATGATCATCCTTATCATCTGTTACTATTGACATAAAGGCATGAATTTGATATACAACACAACCGACTTCACTGGATTGATCTTTGGCCAACTTCAACCGCCCTTCCATTTTCAGCATAAAGCTGTAGATGCTGATAATGTTAAAGAAATTTGCAGTTTCCTCAAATTCCAGCTTCAACCGCCCTTCCAATTTCAGTATAAAGCTTTAAATGCTCGTGATGTAATTTCAATCTTCACTTTCCTCTTTCGTACTCGAGCACAACAATAGCAGGACAAGAAAGAAAGGAACTTGATCGTCGTTCATCAACTATATTAGTTGCACTTCACTTTCATCACTATAGATCCAATAGGTGTCAAAGATGATCTAGTGACGGAACTGAAATGTCATCGGCGAACAGTGGAGTGCGATTATCAACTTGAAATAAAAAGTACAACCTTCACTTAGATGCAACTTGGTTACGGCCGGTTGTTTATGTTCCACTTGTTTTGCAAGGTTCATTACTCTTCTTAGTTGTTATTGAGCGATGACGGAAGCCTCGAGAACTGAGTCATTTTTCAAATCATTATATGTTTTAACCCAGCTGGTTTGCTCATGTCTGAACTCATTGAAAAGACCCGGTTGATCTGAAAGGGATTTATAAAGGTTAGATTTGTCTTCATGTTCTTGAGTTGTGGATTGTCTTGCCTGCTCACACATAGAATATCAATCTCAACAGAAAGAAATTACATAATACAGTTGATCGGTACGTATCTCAAGGTGATATACCACTTTGATTGCTGTTTATCTGGACCTAATTCACTTTTTAAGTCAGCCCTCATTGATAAATATAAGAGAAATGGTACTTGAATCGGACAACTTGTAGTATAATATGATCAACTTGAATTGGCCTGTCTAATTCAGACTGGAAGCTTTGGTTGCTTCACTGGTCTCTCCAATAAGGCCACAACTGGTCAGTTAATTTATTGTATGTATTTGTATACATTCACATAGGTAAAGCCGTGAAGTTCATTGCTTTCGATCGAGGTACATTAGCTGTAAACGGACGCCTTGAACAGGCAAGGCGGCAGTCCAGCTCCTATCCATTAGCAGAGCCGTTTATCCAAAGGATGCAGAGGGAATTTTTATTGCACTTAACCGTTGTGTCAATAATATGTAAATCTTGTTGCTGATGCTTTTATTTGTCACTAAATAGGGAATCCTTGGCGCTGAAATAGTATGCTACAAACGGAGATCCTAAGAAACCGACCGATCTGAAGCGAACCATTTTGAAGTCATGATGAAAAAATTGCGGCAAAAACTTAGATAGTTCAGCAACAGGTGTTTGACATCCGTCGTTACAAAAATAACACTTTTTCAACGACAGATGTCAATAGCGACAAATACTTGATTGAAAACCTTTTCCAATGGCTCAATTTATTACCCAAGCATGCATGAGAAACCTTAAACAAATACTTGATTGAAAACCTTCTCCATGCACTTCAATTGATTACGTACCTAGATGCTACTTCTTAGTCGCACCAAATAAATTATCTACACTAATCAAAGTATGAGATCAAAATAATATATAATTACACATCAAATGAAATAGAGATCAAGTTCTTAGCACTGAAATAGTACGCTACAAATGGAGATCCTAAGAAATTCACCGACTTGAAGTGGACCGATGGTAATTTCTGGCAAAAACCTAGCAGCATCGGTCACAAAAAAGGGTCATCGCTGGGGAGTTTAGCCACAAGCGTTTGACATCCGTCCTTCCAAAAAGGCATTTCTAAAGCGACAAATATCAAATCGCCTAAGTTTTAGCGACAAGTAGATACACCCCAGCCACGGCTTAGTTAATTTTTCCCAATGGCTTGATTAATTACTCATGCCTGCATGATAAACCTTAAATAAAAACTTGATTGAAAATCTTCTCCATGCACTTCTCAATGGATAACGTAGGTGGTACTTCTTAATCACACAAAATAAATTATCTACACTAATCAAAGTATTAGATCACAATAACACATAATTACACATCAAATGAACAAATAAACATGGTTCCGGCTCCTAAAAAGTGCACCAACCATGAAGATGTGAGTCCGAATATCCACACAAACGAAATTTAACACTTCCATTTGGAAAGATCAGCCGAGTAGCCACCGCTTAAACTCGACACCACGACCTGCCACACCCTGATCTCGCCATCAAAGCTTCCGCTAAACACCTTAACGCCACCTCCTGCCTCTGCAGCTGCCAACGCAGTCCGGTCCTCAATTGTCACCAACGAGCGCACCGGCTTCTCGTGCCCGTTCAGCACAGTCAAGCAACAGTACTTTCCTTCATGCCCACGCTGCCAAACCCTCACACTCTTGTCGGCCGATCCACTGAACAACAAGTCACAAGCATTCGTCAGGCACAGTATCGCCTTCGAGTGTCCCCTCAAGGCGCCGCTCACCACCATGTGGTTGGCACTGTCCTCCCTCTCCCACACCAGAATAGACCTATCGCAGGCGCCCGAAAACAGCACCGATCCGTCGCCGTTTAACGCCAGTGCGTTCACCGCCGACTTGTGCTTCTCTAGCGTGGCGATCAGTCTATGCCTTTTCTCTCCTGCAGGCCTTCCCCACACCTTAATCCTCCGGTCAGCCGACGCCGTATAAATCGTGCTATCTTTTGCCACTACGACGGCGTTTATGGCATCATCGTGTGCTTTAACCGACTCGACACATCGGAAATCTGAAGTTCTCCATATCTTCATGTACTTGTCCCATGATACTGAACACATGAAGTCCCCACCGGTTAACGCTAACCCTGAAACGGCGTCGTTGTGTTCGATCCATAGTCGCTTCTTATGTCGCCTGACATGAACGTAATTCTTCGGCAGAATCAGACGGCGTAAGCGGTCTTCGAGAGTAGGGAGTGTGGCAACCAGTTTGTGCCGCTTGGCCGGTGTTAAGAGCCAGACGCGGATTTTGGAGTCTTGGTGTGCGGTGAAAACGTGGGTGTTGGAGAAAGTGACGGATTTTACGGAGCCCGAGGAGGGATCGTGGGCGTTAAAGGTGTCAAGGAGGACGTAAGTGGTGGCGTCATAGACGTGGATGTGGTTGCCGGAGACGGCGTAGAGGAGGTGGCGGTGGAGTACGAGGGAGTTGATGACTTGGCGGTGGTTGAGGGAGGTGAGGTAGTGGTGGGTGACGGCGAGGTTTAGAGTTTCGGAGGAGAGCTTGGTCTGGAGGGAAGGGACAGACGGGAGGGTCTGGAGGGAGAGGTTGCTCTCGAGGCTGCTGATGGTGGTGGTGGTGGTTTGGGAGGTTGACGATGTACTTGAGGTGCTTGTGTCAGAAAAGAGGTGTTTTGGTGCTGGATTTTCGGGTGGGAGCGGGGCGGTGGTGTAGTAGTCGGCGGTGGAAATGCAGTTGGTGGTGGAGCATGTGGCCAGCCATGATCGTACCTTCATGGTGCCGGCAAAGAGATCAGAAGAGAGTTTCAAATGAGAGAGAAAGGGAGAGGGATGAGAGGAAAGTTATATAGAGAGGGGGGTGGTCGAGGCGTGGGGGAGAGCAGTCTGGTGGGCCTAATTGGTTTGGGATGGGGTGGGGTTGCGGGTGGTTGGGGTAGGATGATTAAGAGTTAAGACAGAGATATGTGAATATTGTGGTCCGAGGTTGTGAGTGTGAACCAACTAGGCAGTATGGGTCTTGATGGGCTAGTTTTTTTAAAATGTCGGACCGAAAGGCTATGATCCAATTGGCAGGAGCCATCGCACCTATATGTCGGGGTCGAAGTGCAAAGGGAGTTTGCGTGTAGAGCATATGCAGAGTGAGGACATATGTTTGTCCCCAACAAGAAACGACGGACAAGAGACTCGAATCTAAGTGGTATGCATTAATTACCAACTCCATGTTAGTCTTAATAGGCTAGTTTGTTGTGCTTATGGGAAGAAAGTTTAATGTTACTTACTGTGAATCATATGACGCGTTATAACTGCATGACATCTAGGAATAGTAACATATTAATTCGCTATCAGTTAAAAGCTTCTCCCTCGTTAAATTTCATCTCTTTGTTCAATAATGCTTTCAAAAAATCGCTACAAAGAAAACTTCAATAAGAAACAAGAAAACAACTTTCATAGCATAACGTAATGGAATAGTACAAGGTGTTGCTATACCATCGTGGCTACGCATTTTTGGACCGCTCTTGGATCTCTCTCCCATGACACGTCAACTTTTCAACGGTCTAAGTTCAATGCTACAGTCCTGTCAACCCAACGCGCACCATTAAGTAGCATACTTTTCTCTCCGCTAAGTAACCCACAATCTTGTCACGTCAGCTTTTTAACGGTCAAAGTTCAACTCCTTAAACGGTCAACTCGAACTGCATGCTCAAGTGATGTGCGTGTTCGATCTCTTTCTTTATATTTTTCCTCTTTTTATTCCAATTGTTCAAGTGAGGGGATAGGCTTCCCAAGTCCATAGGGTCGGCCTCCATAATCACCTAAGGGGGTCGGCCTCCCCAGTGTCATGGAGTTGGCCTACCCAAAACTTTATAGGGTTGGCCTCTCCATTTCATGGAGGTCGCCCTCTGCAACTCCTTAATTAGAGGGACTGTCGAAGCCCCAATGTCATGGGGATCCTCCCCAACTCCTTAATTAGGAGGGTCAGGCTCCCCATTATCATGGGGTCCGCCTCCCCAACTCCTTAGGAGGTTCAGCCTCCTCAACCCTTTAGAGGGGTCGGCCTCTCTAACTCCTTAAGGGGGGTCGGCCTCCCCAGTGTCACGGGGTCGGCCTCCCCACTGTCATGGTTGGTCGGCCTTTCATATCCTTAAGAGGGTCGGCCTCTCCAATGCAACAAGGATTAGACTTTTCAATACAACAAGGGTCGCATTCCCTAATCCCTTGGGGGGCTCCCGACTCCACGACACTCGTCGCTTGTGCCTGAGCGTCGTCTTCGTGTCATGTGCCCACGACATGACACCCGATTCCGCGACACCAATCGTCCACGCCTAAGCGTCGTCCCTACATCACGTGCCCCCAGCATGTAGCCTGAACCCACAATATCTATCGCTACGGCCGTGCATCGTTCCCATGTCATATGTCCACAACACCGCACACACTCCGTTGTGCCCATATCCCATGCTTCTTATACAGTTACGCCCCCCGACTCTTTGTCATACTATCGTGCCCCGGCACACCATACACCCCGTCGAACCCATGCGCTGCGGGATGCTACCTCGGCCCGTCGTCAGGTAGGAAACTCCTCCAGGACACTACCTTGGGCGCGTTCCAAGTGCTCTGGCATAAGGACTCACCCGCAAGATGGGCTCGCTTCATAGGACACTATCTCTACCAGGAAGCTACAACTCTCTTTCTGTCAAGTAGATGACTCATCCGACATGCTACCTTGGCCCATCGGGTAGGCGACTCCTCCGAGACACTTCTTTGGCTCGCTCCGATTGCGCGGACATAGGGACTCTCATGCAAGATCGGATCTCTAAGACACTATCTCGGCATGCGGGATAAGATCTCTAAGACACTATCTCTGCTATGGGGCTCGAACTCCCCTTCTGCTACGTAGACGGCTCTTTCAGTATACTACATCGGCCCGTCAGGTAGGAACCCCTCCTTGACACTAACTTGTCCATTCTGAGTGCTCTGGAACATGGAATCAACCGCTCGCTCTCTAAGACACTATCTCCGCTACAGTGACTACGTGACTAGTCTATTTGCTCCAGTAGTAGGGGCTTTTCATTGGCACTCCCAGGGACTATGACCCCTGGGTCACGCCGAGACGGGAGCAGGTCTCTGGTGAGCATTGCGCTTAGTCTGCCTGGCAGTTAGGCATCGGGCCTTCCCCACCGCTGCCAGGTGCTCGGCGTCTCTCGGCGCTTTGTGGGACTCTAGAAGGGCTTTGGACTGGTCAGTGGGCTCTATGGGCACACCGACGCTGTAGGAGCCAGTCTTTCTAGACTGACTACAGAGCGACAATGTAAGGAGCAGACCGGATCAATATGCGATCAGACAGTCCGTGGAGCACCGACCCCTATGGGCCCCTGGGTGACGTGTCACTCTCGGGGAGCGTCATGTGTCGCTCCCGGGGAGTGTCACGTGTCGCTTAATGACATCATCATCTCAATTCTTATAAATAGGGCTTGAGAATTCATTTGGAAGACACATTTTCAAAACTCATTTTCACTTTCTCACTCTAGAATTCTATAAGTACAAAATTCTTGAGAGAGAAACATACAGGACCTTGACGCTGGACCTTGACTTCAGACTTAGGCATTAGACTGTGACTTTTGTCGTCATGTATTCACCCCGCGCCTTCACCCTATCTCGTAACACTGCCATCTTCAGGCTCTGTCTGGGAAGCCTTTGGTCTCTGCACTTTCTCCATCCTTGTTGTTTTCCACACAGCATATTTCGCATCTGACTCTGACTGCATTCCTTGTAGCACCTTTACATCAACTGCAAGCCCACTCCCTTCACCTCACAAGGTTCAGAATAACATTTCACCATTAACGTGCATGTAGAAATTCTCATTACTGCCTTTTAGTGCCAAAAAAAATTTCCATTATCAGCCTGTGTCTAGTGAGTCATTGTTGAAAGATCAACGATGTATTGTTCTGTCCTTGAGTAAACTTGTCAACCTGATTTTGTGTGACATTACAAATTTTGTGAACTCAATATACTTAGTCCTAGTTATTTGTATATACTACGGCTTGGTTAAAAGACCGTGGGTCTCTCGTTCGGGGAAAAAAAAAAATAGCGAGCACAACACATTGAAACGGACACGTGGGCGAATAGAACTTCTCTTTTTCTTTTTCTTTTTTTGCAGTTTTGGGCTGGTAGGCAATCGCCATTAATTAGGCTAGTGTGGGCTTTTCTACACCGAGATCCATATAAAGAGACTTATTTAGGTTTGGACTGTGTTTGGGCCGTGAAACTGTGGCATTCCGGCTACAAAAAAGTTTCGTCTCGCTGGTAAAGTAACTTTTCGCAGTGTATTCTAGCAACAACTATATCCGATAGCTGTCCACGTTGTCAAAGTTAAGCTAAGTTTTCGCCGTTAAAAACTTAGCTTAACTTGTAAGCGGTATCTAGCCGTCCACGTTGTCAAAGTGGATGGGCCGGGCAGTAAAATTCTTTTTAACAAGCTTTCGTAATATAATGCTGGAACGGTAAAACTTATCAATTTGCCCTCGTTACCGGATTACTCAAAAAGCCTTATCTAGATTGTAAACTCATCTCCTCCCTATTTGTTCATGCTTGCCTCTCAACTCTTTGTTTCCTTCCGACATGGTTCGCGTTCCGTTCATTTATCCGTTACCAATGTTAGCCTCGTAAAGAATCCACATGAAAACAAGATCCGTACTGTTACGAAATCGCTCTAGATAAATATGTATAAAACACGATAACCAAATATGAAAACACAAGAAATATGAGAGAACTCAAATCCACTTTGCACAAGTCAGATTTACAACGCTCCCTCACGTATATCTCTCAACTGTTTTCCTACTCCAAGAAGGACTCTCTTCTCTTGCCCTTAAACACAATACAAGACACCTTACTTATACTTGGAGAAAGCAGTGATCTTCTCTCTCCAAGCAATGTGGGACAAGATGTCTTATATACTAAGGGTCAAGTTGCAACCTTCTTTGAGTAACCGATGTGGGACATAAATACAAGACATATATCAACAATCTCCACCTTGGCTTGTATTAACAAACCACTCCATGAGGAAACTGTAATATGCCTTCAGTATCTTCTTCATGTACTCCACCTTGCATCCCCTTTAAAGGTAGGGATGCACTCCACCTTGAGCTCAGCAAGAAAGAAGATGAATCAAGCTCAAGCAATGCTTGAACTTCTCTGTCGTGACTATCTTTGTGCCCATATCAACTGCGCAAGTCCTCGGCCCTATCTGCCTCTCACCATAGCATAACATTGATCCCTTGTCCAGCTGTAACACTGTAATCTCCTTACGTGCGTCAGCCCCATCCTTGGACACCAACGGGAACATCCACTCCGCCATCATCATCACCCCGCAATATGGATTAAGCGTAGCACTCGACTTCTCCATGAAGTCCATCCCAAGCACCACCCCAAGCTCATCCATGTCGATGATGTTGAAGTCGGCCTTTCCTGTCCATCTGTCGATCCTCAAATCGACGTTCTTGACGACCCCCTTCGTCGGTCGCTCCTCGGCATTCACGGCCGTGAACCAACTTTCATCCTTAGTTGGTTTTAGCCCAAGCCACTCGGCAACCCTCGGACTCATGAAGTTGTGGGTGGCCCCGGTATCCACAAGCGCTTCTTGATTCTTCCCGGAAACGTCCACCGTTGCATAGAGCAAGCCCCGTCTCTTCTTGCTCTTCTTCCCCTTGGCAGCTTCTTCTTTTGACTTCTGCACGAACGCATTGACCATCTGCAATGCCCCTATGCGTGCCTCCCCGTCGCTTCTGGAAGAATCTCCCTTGTTGCTTTTGTGCTTCTCGAGGAACACAATCATCTTGCCTTTGTACGGGCAATCCTTCCCGTAATGCGGACATGCACAGTAGAAGCATTCTCTTCTAAGCCCTCCATGAGCCTTGTGGTCACGAGAATCACCCTGTTTGCGACTTTCTCCATGCTTCTTCTCCCCTTTGTGATGGCGATGACGTCCCTCGTCCCCATTCCGCTCATCATCGGTTGCCTTGGGCGAACCACTCTTCGACCTATCGTCTCCCCCATCTTTGGCACGCTCGTGCCTTGGAGATCTCGGCCTCTCACGTTGCTTGAAGTCTCTTAACCTCTCGACAATCACCATGGCGGAAGCCAAGTCGTGAGGTTCCCTTCGCCGCAACTCTGTGGCAACCCATTGTTGCAACCCATCAATGAAGAAGCATAGTCGCTGCCTCTCGGACATCTCTGGTATTTCGAGCATCAAAGCCGAGTACTCCTTCACATACTCACAGATGCTCCCTTCTGCCTCAGCCGTCGAAGGTTTATCATCGACGCTATCGGGATAGAACTGCCTTTGTAGTTCACGCTTGAACTTCTCCCATGTTTTGACGTCGCACCCATCCGTATAGCGACGCCTCCACCATAAGGCAATCGTATACGTAAGGTACATGACTGTTGTCTGCACCTTCTTCTCCTCGTCGATGTCGAGGGCTTCAAAGTACCGCTCCAAGTGCCAAAAGAAGTAATCCACCTGCCTCACCTCTCTCGCTCTATAGTACGATCTCAGCTTCGGCATTTTCTTTCTCCTTGGCTGCACCGCGATACGCCCCTGCCTCGTAGCTTTTGTAAGCTCTTTCTTACAAGCAGCTAGTTCTTCTTGGAGCTCCATGACTTGTCCCTTGAGGTCCTTGCACTGTTGCACCTCCCGCTTGGTGACATGTGCGACCCTCTCCTCGATCAAGTCATCTAGCTCCTCTACGAACACATCGACTTCCCGTTCCAGCACAATTAATCGGCTGTCTACCTCCAAGTCATCTAATCTATTAAAGATTAGCTCCACCTGACTTGCGACAGTCCGCTGCACCTTCTCCTCGTCAATGTCGAGGGCTTCAAAGTACCGCTCCAAGTGCCAAAAGAAGTTATCCACCTGCCACGCCTCTCTCGTTCTATCGTACGATCTCGGCTCCGGCATTTTCTTTTGTCTTGGCTGCACTGCGATACACCCCTGCCTCGTAGCTCTTGTAAGCTTCTTCTTACAAGCAGCTAGTTCTTCTTGGAGCTCCATGACTTGTCCCTTAAGGTCCTTGCACCGTTGCACCTCCCGTTTGGTGACATGGGCCACCCTTTCCTCGATCAAGTCATCTATCTCCTCCGCGAACGCATCGACTTTCCTTTCTGGCACAGCTAGTCGACTATCTACCTCCAAGTCATCTAATCTATTGAAGATTAGCTCCACCTGACTTGCGACAATCGGCTGCAAGCGCTCTCCAACTGCCTCGAGCTCGCTCCTCATGCGTGCTTCGGCATCCCTTATCGCGCCACTCTAATCCTTCACCGTGCTTTGCCATATCCCAAAATTTGTCTTCCTATCGAATTTTCACAGGCATACTTCATGGTCGTGTTGTCTACATATTTCTCCTCTGAAATCGATTTCAATTTTGCCAAAAAAAATAAACCTGGAAGCTCTGATACCACTTGTTACGAAATCGCTCTAGATAAATATGTATAAAACACGATAACCAAATATGAAAACACAAGAAATATGAGAGAACTCAAATCCACTTTGCACAAGTCAGATTTACAACGCTCCCTCACGTATATCTCTCAACTGTTTTCCTACTCAAAGAAGGACTCTTCTTTCTTTGCCTACCCAAAGAAAGACTATCCTCTCTTTCCTACTCAGAGAAGGACTCTTCTCCCTTTTCCTACTCCAAGAAGGACTCTCTTCTCTTGCCCTTAAACACAATACAAGACACCTTACTTATACTTGGAGAAAGCAGTGATCTTCTCTCTCCAAGCAATGTGGGACAAGATGTCTTATATACTAAGGGTCAAGTTGCAACCTTCTTTGAGTAACCGATGTGGGACATAAATACAAGACATATATCAACACGTACATGTTGGATCAATAACATAAATACAACCATGAGTCATTCCGCACAATTAGAAGTCATTGTTTGGCAGACCTTGGGCGTTTTGTCATAATGCCACAAGCCGTGGCCGTCTTAGACCTTGCCATTTACTAAAAGTGGTGATGAAGCTCAGGGAAATTCATGATGAACATGCACTCAGAACTTGTCTTTACTGCCTTTCAGTGCTAAGAAGTTCCAACAACTAAGTAGTTTAACCAACGCTCCTAACAACACATGAATATTCACAAAGAAACGAATAGCAAGATTACAACACAGGAAAGCTGATATTAGTAACTAGGTCCCTGCGGATTTTGGCATACCCTCCTTCTCCCCAGGCAGTGCCCCATGAGTTCTGGATTTTATAATATTTAATCCCGTTCTCAATTCCGTATCCCACGATCAGAAATGCGTGCTTGAACTTGACCTCGCAGTTAGAACCTTCAAAGACACCCTAACCAGAAGAAGTTTAACTAGTATTAGCACAAGCTAGAATACTTTCCAAATTTGATAAATAGTAGCCAAATAAAGGTCTGGTAATTAATATAAATAAACACAAATAACTTACATTTCCGCTGAATTTCTTAAATTCCCAACAGAGCTGTGTTGCCCCACCCAAGGGTTGCTTCCTAATTGCTTGGAGAATTTCATCTTCACTAGCGTCCTTCAGAGATTGAATCCTCTGAATCTTCACTTTCTGAGAATTTAGAATAAGAAAACCAAGTTTAATAGTATTACACAACAAAAAGCAAAGGATAAAAAGACAAAAGTAGTTGATATGATGGTGAACCTTGTTTGGATGCCCCTTTATTCCGATACCAACATCCCTAATATAAAGTAGACCTCTATTAATTAATGGTTGAGCACCCTTCAAAGCCCGGTTTTGGTGGTGTCTTCCTGGTCTTGGGTACTTCTTCTACCAACTCCTCCCAAGCAAGATGGATGAAGTTGTCCTCAGCCCTTTGTATAGCGAGGCTTGACCCCACCAAATCTCCGGCGGTAATACTGTAATAGCCCAACAAATGCCTATAAGAAGAATGCTATCTTAATCAAAGTAATTAACAAGTTCTTTAGAAGTTCCATCCCAACAATAGCACACGACACTCTAGATGTTGGCGGCCCATTTCGTGGTCCTTCTGAATAGGAAATGCAAAAAGGGAAAAGGTGCATCTATGTACTAAGCATTGGTGTGTGCTATGAGCATCTAATAACTAATAAGGTCTACATATTAAATCAAAAAATAATAATAATTACCATTTACATGTTCAAATTATAATTTTTAAAAAAATTGAGTATGGCCATGGCTTAATCAGAAAGTTCTGGAGAATAGTACAAATCCACTTACGAGAATTCCCTTGATCCCTGAGAGGAGGTAAGGCAGCCTTAAAAACATTGCGCCAGTCAAATGAGTCCTGAATTTATGAAGATGAACATGTGATTCACTTGTAAAGTAAGAACAACTATTGCACAAGAAGCCTAGCATTAGTGCATAATGTCACGGACCGTTTGCTAAGGAGGCTGATTTTTAGAGATTACGCCATGCGGGCGCTCATTAGGCGCTTACGGGACGCTTAGTGGATGCTTACTTGGCAATTAGAGGGCAAGGCTTCCGGAAGGTTCAAGACTTCTCTACACTATTCTTTCTTGTACATGTGTGAATATTCTAGAATAGTGATGGTAGCTCTAGAAAGGTAGTAGAATATTCTAGAAGTAGTCTAGAATACTAGAGAGGCTTGTAAATAGTCTAGAGAATTCTAGAAGGATAATGCATACCGTAGGATTGCATGTAATCTCCACCGTCCGTTGAGGAGGTGGAGTAATATATAAAGCCAAGGCCTCACTTGGCCAAGGCATCCAAGACATCATTGTATTCGAGTATTATAGGCTTTCTCCAAGTAGTGTATTAGGAATCCTTTCCCCAACCTCTTGTGTTCCGCTGCATATTTGTTTCCAACTTCGTCCAACTCTACAGTTAGGATGACTTAGCGAACAAGCGGGGGCTTGATCTAGCTAAGTGCCGCACGGTTTCGACTTAGGGAAGTTTGGTCCGTGACAATAAGGTCTTTAGGTTAATACAGTCCAGCACTAGTGTGCTTAAAAGATATCTCTATTCCTCTGATCTCCTTGTTCGCTTTATGTCAACACACAAGCCAAGTCAAAAACTAGGAGTAATTTAGATACTTAGAAGGACTGCATAAATTCGTCTTCAAGGCTTTGCAAAACGAATCTGACTGCAATCATGTTTCATGGTCTCAATCCATTTTCCCCCTTCTTTATGCCTTTCTTCTACATCGATACCTTCAACTTGGAGCAGTTCACTCCTTGCTGAACGGTTAATTCATATTTCACTGTAAAAGTTCACGTGCATTCCCAAATTTTAGACAATATTCGAGGCTGGCGTCAAAGTGTTTCACATGCATCCAGATTACCAAATTACTATAACTAGATTTGTCCTCATTTGATATGAAGTCCTCTCTCTCTCTGTGTGTGTATGTGTGTTTTCAGGAGATTCTAAAGGAAGTAACCAACATCGACTTCGGGAAGAGGCATTGCTTGCAAAAAGTCTAGAAGTTCCATCCCAACAATAGCACACGACACTCTAAATGTTGGCGGCCCATTTCGTGGTCCTTCTGAATAGGAAATTCAAAAAGGGAAAAGGTGCATCTATGTACTAAACATCTAATAACTAATAAGGTCTACATATTAAAACAAAAAATAATAATAATTACCACTTACGTGTTCAAATTATAATTTTAAAAAAAAATTGAGTATGGCCATGGCTTAATCAGAAAGTTCTGGAGAATAGTACAAATCCACTTACGAGAATTCCCTTGATCCCTGACAGGAGGTAAGGCAGCCTTAAAGACATTGCACCAGTCAAATGAGTCCTGAATTTATGAAGATGAACATGTGATTCACTTGTAAAGTAAGAACAACTATTGCACAAGAAGCCTAGCATTAGTGCATAATGTCACGAACCGTTTGCTAAGGAGGCTGATTTTTAGAGGTTACGCCATGCGGGCGCTCATTAGGTGCTTACGAAACGCTTAGTGGATGCTTGCTTGGCAATTAGAGGGCAAGGCTTCCGGAAGGTTCAAGACTTTTCTACACTATTTTTTTTTTGTACATGTGTGAATATTCTAGAGTAGTGATGGTAGCTCTAGAAAGGTAGTAGAATATTTTAGAAGTAGTCTAGAATACTAGAGAGGCTTGTAAATAGTCTAGAAAGTTCTAGAAGGATAATGCATACCGTAGGATTGCATGTAATAGCCACCGTCCGTTGAGGATGTGGAGTAGTATATAAAGCCAAGGCCTCATTTGGCCGAGGCATCCAAGACATCATTGTATTCGAGTATTATAGGCTTTCTCCAAGTAGTGTATTGGGAATCCTTTCCCCAACCTCTTGTGTTCCGCTGCATATGCATATTTGTTTCCAACTTCGCCCAGCTCTACAGTTAGGCTGACTTAGCGAGCAAGCGGGGGCTTGATCTAGCTAAGTGCCGCACGGTTTCGACTTAGAGAAGTTCGGTCCGCGACAATAAGGTCTTTAGGTTAATACAGTCCAGCACTAGTGTGCTTAAAAGATATCTATCTTCCTCTGATCTCCTTATTCGCTTTATGTCAACACACAAGCCAAGTCAAAAACTAGGAGTAATTTAGATACTTAGAATGACTGCACAAATTCGTCTTCAAGGCTCTGCAAAACGTATCTGACTGCAATCATGTTTCATGGTCTCAATCCATTTTCCCCCTTCTTTATGCCTTTCTTCTACATCGATACCTTCAACTTGGAGCAGTTCAATCCTTGTTGAACGATTAATTCAGATTTCACTGTAAACGTTCACATGCATTCCCAAATTTTAGACAATATTCGAGGCTGGCGTCAAAGTGTTTCACATGCATCCAGATTACCAAATTACTGTAACTAGATTTGTCCTCGTTTGATAAGAAGTCCTCTCTCTTTTTCTCTGTGTGTGTGTGTGTGTGTTTTCAGGAGATTCTAAAGGAAGTAACCAACATCGACTTCGGGAAGAGGCATTGCTTGCAAAAAGTCTAGGAAGAATCAAAAATTAGAAGGAAGTGCAAGATTGTACTAAATGGAGAAGGCACTTAAGACAATTCCGCCAGAATAAAAAACGGAAGTGCAAGATCATGTGATTGAGTCATTGCGGAAATGCAAAAGTACTTATGAAATTGCACATCCATGCACGCATAGAGAGAGGAAAAGTAATCTTACGTTCATTGATGTCTTGTGCCATCTTGAAGCGCCTAGGGTTTCAAGAATAGCCTAACATTCAATATTGTGAAACTCGATCAATATTGATATCCGAATCTTGAATAAGGTGAAACAAGTAAAGACAAACTGATGGAACTTTTCTTTGAACGGAATGGCTAGGGTTAACGAGTCAAGAATGCTCCATGGCTTGTAGATGAATTTCTCGTGTGTGTGACTGTGTGTGTTTGGGCGCGCGCTCTTCTGTGCATGTTGTGTGTGTGTGTGTGTGTGTGTGAGAGAGAGAGAGAGAGAGAGAGAGAGAGAGAGAGAGAGAGAGAGAGAGAGAGAGAGAGAGAGAGAGATAGAGGTACATGTTCTCTAACTTGCAGAGCAAGGTACGGGGAAGAGAAGAACAGAGGCTGGAGAAAAAATTCTTTAAGGAGGTGAGGTGATTCTCTGTAATTAAATGGTCAGGCTACTACATATAACCGACTTCACTTTATCGATCATTTGAGCCTTTGGTTTCTGTTTTCTGCTAACTCGCAAAAGAGCGCTTGTTCCAATACGAAACCATCGCCACAGACTTTCCTCTTCATCTTTTTCTCTCTTCTTTAATTCTAAACATTTTGTCTCCGGTTTAAACTTATATCTCGCATTAAAGTGTTATCTGTCGCTTCCTTCTTCTCATTTTTCTCTGCTTTGATCATGGATTTTTTAAGACAATGATGGTGGTTCGTAGCAGCGGAGATCAGAGAAACTTGGGGTCGATGTTGGCGCCGTAAATATTCAATTCTGAGCGTCAGCCATTAAACTTCTATCACTCGCTTCCTTCATGTGCTTTTTCTCTGGTCTGATCGTGGGTTTTCAATTGCAGTAATGGTGGTTCTGTAGCCAGGGGCAGACCTATGTTGTGGCAAAGGGGGACTGAAGCACCCCCTCACTTCTGGAAAAAAAGAAAAAAAAATGGTTTTCGGGAATCGCACCACCCCATTCCCGAGACGTCGTTCCCCCATCCCTGATACCTCGTTCCCCGAGACCACAACTCGGCGCTCTCTCTCTCTCTCTCTCTCTCACCGTTGGACAGTGGACGTAACGACCGGCGACTAGATCTGGCATATTGTCGGTGACGCCACGCGACTGAACGGTCTGAACCCACCTTGTAGATTTCCGACCGGCGACCAGATCTTGAAGAAACGGCACTCCGCCGGCGACCAGATCTCCGAGTCTTTGTTCGGCGTCCGACCACGCAACCAGTGACCAGATCTGCTTGACGAAGTGCCACTGCTTGACGTCGTCCGGCCACGCGATCAGATCTGCTTGACGGAGTGCCTCACCTAATCACCCTGTCGGCGACCGCGAGCTGCTACACGGACGATTGCTGGGATTTGCTGCTGGGAATTTGTCTGTTGTATGTTGCTTCGTCCCAATTCGTGGTGGAGCTGCATCCAGCCGTCGTGAATTTGTCTGTTGAGTGTTGTTTACTTGAGACTTGAGTGCTTGACGGAGTGGCCCACTGCTTTGGTAAATTATCGTTAATTTATTGTCACTATTTATTTTATATTTGTATGTCGATGCTTATGCTACAGACTTTAGTTATTTTGTATGTATAGAGATGTCAATACAAATATATTTGTACATTAAAAGTATCATAAACCTAGAGTTTAATTCTAAAATTTTGAGTATCGAAACATTGGTATAGTTTAATTTCAGTGATTATATAGAGATTTTAAAAAATCTCTATACAATATTATTTTACTATAATTTTTTTTTTTTTTGTGCATTGGATAGAATTTTTGCACCCTCTGAAAAAAAATTCTGGTTCCGCCCCTGTCTGTAGTAGCGGCCGGTAGAGGAATTTGGGGTCGATGGCGGCCCAGGATTTATCTGGGCTCTCAAATTTTGTTTTTGAATATTTTGTGGGACTTTTTAAATATTATCTCCAAAAAAAAGATTTGGGAAATTATGTGTGTGTGCATTTTTTAACAAATGGCAAAAAAAAAATTGGATTTGAAGAGTGAGCTCAAATCATATGCTTTTGGCACAAAAAGAAGGCTATAGTAGCATTTCAGACCCTTAGATGATAAAGGGTTGTGCATATAGTACAAGAGGGTGGTGTAGTTCTACCTTGAAAACTTTCGTACTTAGATATATTCAACTCTTTAGAAACAAAAGTATTGGAAACAAAAGTACTTTTGCTTCAAAGATACAAACCATTTCGAATTTGAAACTACTAGGGACTCGTACATAATTCACTATGCATTTTCATCTCCAGATCGACAAATTTGTATTTGGATTATGGCTGAAATCTAGATACAGATTTTTCAACACTATGACTGTCGAAATGGCATCGATGTGTTTACGGTCCTACATTCAATCCTAAAATTACAGATTGATTGAGCAAGAGCACATACAAGGAGGAAAGCTAGTACATGAAAGTTGGCATAACTTAATTTGACTTCGCTTCTCAATTCTTATTGGAGCAAGACTTCTCATGGAGTGACTTTGCCTTTCCTAGATCGGAAGTCCTTCAGCCGCATAAGTACTTTTTCCCACTCGCTATCCCCATTTTTTCATATCTGTCGAGGTCACTGTATCTTCGATCCGGTTGGTTTCTATTGAGATCTCCGATACAGGTCTGAAATAGTGGCATTTTTGTTAAAAATGACGAATCTAGCTGAGCGGGATGATGTACTTTCCCTTCATGCTGCGGATCATTCAGATCTGGCCTTAGGATCCCTCTCCATCTCCGTTGGATCCGATGATAACCGCGAAAGTAATGTAAACTGTCATTTTATGCGCCCTCTAGAATTGATGTCTGGTTTCATCTTCTCCACTCTTGTACCATTTGATATGGATTTTCAAAATCCAACAATGATAATACTTATGTTTTATGCTTTCTTCCAAAGCCATGTTGGCCATGTGCTTTCTTAGTTGTACTTGTTGTACTTCGTTTCCAGGGCCAAAAAATAGTTTGTGCTATTTTTGTTTATAAATTATTGTCTCAGTAATGAAATTTCCATTCGATTAAAAAAAACTTTGCCTTTCCTAGATTTGGTACGAACCACATGCTACAATATGATCAAGGTTTCTTTTCTAAATCTCTTCCGAGGTCAAGCACCTGTTTCCAAAATCAATAGAAAATACGCAATTTGATTTTGTTGAAGTAGAACATGAATTTGTTTTAAAGTAAATTACGTGATAATTATAATAATTTGGCTTCATGGAAACAAAATATTTTCATAGCCAAAAGGTTCACCTCTATATAGTCCTCATTACCTAATCATGTACCTATAACATTGATGCCAAGGAAAGTGGGTTCGTACTTACGTGGAGGTGCCACAAAGACTGTAGTCCGTGTCAGCTTCCAAGTATGTAAAGTGAGAGACAGCAAGGACGGAGTAAGGGCTGAGAGCAAGGCTTCCCAGACAGGCCGTGAGGAATGGCAGTGCTGCGGAGGCGAGGCTGAGATGAACGGGGTCGGCAGTCGACAGTCCAAGTCAAGGTCCGAGTCGTGGTCCAATGCTATGGTCCGAAGTTACGGTCCAAAGTTATGTCCAATTTGTCTTTCTCTCACTAGAATCCAAGAGCTCCCAAATTCTAGAGTGAGAAAGTGATTTTGTAAGAAAAGTCAAAAGTTCCTTTTTGAGTTGTAAAGTTCACTATTTATAGGAAACGGTATGCTTATGCCATAAAGTGCCACATGTCATCCCCTAGGAGTGACACGTCACCAAGGGGTCCCAAAAATGCCGGTTCTCTGTTGGATTGCCGGTTCCCAAATTCGCGTTACCTGCCTCGCACAGTGTCACTGTACCTGTCTGAGAAGACTGACCACACCGCGGTAGTATGATTAGAGTAAGCCCGTTGCCTCAGCCACCGATCCAAGCCCTTACTGAATCCCACGAGGTGCGTCAAGAGACGCGCAGAGAACCTGACAGCGGTGAGGGTTACCCCTGTAGCCAACTGCCAGGCAGACTAGGCGTGATGCCCTCCCAGGACTTGCTCCCGTCCCGGAGTGACCCGTGGGTCAATGTCCTGGTAGTGTCGACGATCGACAGTAACATGACTGGACATGCTCGCAGCTCAATGCTCAGAGTCCGCTGCGAAGGGTCCTCGTGCCGGAGCCCCCCGTGATTGAGACGGCGATGGCTATAAGGTTGTGAGCTCATCCCGGTACGAGGGCCAAAGCCCCCCTTGTGATTGAGACGGCGATGGCTATAAGGTTGTGAGCTCATCCCGGTACGAGGGCCGAAGCCTCCCCTGTGATTGAGACGGCGATGACTATAAGGTTATGAGCCCATCTCGGTACGAGGGCTGAAGCCCCCCTTTGATTGAGACGGCGATGGCTATAAGGTTGTGAGCCCATCCCGGAAACATGTAACATGATTATGGTGCATGGGCGCGGCGACGAACGTCACGAAAACAATACCTGGTGCCGGGGCACATGTTATGAAAATGGTGCGACGACGAACATCACGGAGCAATACTTGGTGTCGAGGGCACGTATGATGAGAATGGCGCATGGGCGCGACGACGAACGTCATGGAGCAATACTTGGTGCCGGGGGCACGTATAATGAGAATGGCGAACGGGAGCGGCGACGAACGGGAGCGGCGACGAACGTCGCGGAGCAATACTTGGTGCCGGGGGCACGTATCATGAGAATGGCGCACGGGCGCGGCGACGAACGTTGCGGAGCAATACTTGGTGCCGGGGCACATATCATGAGAATGGCGCACGGGCGCGGCGACGAACGTCGCGGAGACGATACTTGGTGCCGAGGGCACGTATCATGAGAATGGCGCACGGGCGCGGCGACGAACGTCGCGGAGACGATACTTGGTGCCGGGGCACGTATCACGAGAATGATGCACGGGCGCGATGACGAACGTCGCGGAGACGGCGCATGGGCGCGCGTCGGGTGTTTCGAAGACGGGATGTGAGTTGAGTGTGCCTGTGATAACAAAATAATGAATACAACATGTAGTAATCACAAAGTCGGGAGTGATGGTATGTGGTCGTCGCCGACGGGTCATTCGGCGGTAGCGCGCCACTTTGGGCGACGGGCATCGCGAGAGCGCTACGCGGTCACAGTCGATGGATGTTACGAGGTTGATGCACGACGGAAGTCGTGAGGTTAACGTACGAACGTCCGTAAACATCGCGGAGGTGCGAAGACTCAAGGAAACAAGTGCCCACGGGAGGGGGAGGCCATAGGCCAAACATTGGGGGGAAGGCCAAGGCCACCACCCTTGGGGAGGCCGAGGCCGACCCTAGGGGGTGGCCAAGGCCAATGGCCAACTCCCATGAAGGGAGGCCAAGGCCACCCCCCCTTCGGTGAACTTTGGGCGTGCCGACGGTAGGTGTTTTGATGAGCAATGGCGAATCTGGAAGTTGCGTTACGATGAGCGTGTCGACGTGAATCGTACCCATGTAGCGATTAAGGTGCCAAGATTACGTACAAAGCGAAGGAATTGCGAAAAAGGACTTTACGCGAAAAGTGGAGAACCGGGGGAGGAAGGCCAAGGCCAACCCCCCCATGGGAGGCCGAGGCCGACCCCATGGGGTTGGCTAAGGCGTTTCCCCTTCGACCTTGTTGCTCCGGTTGCGCCGTCGGTCTTCATTTTTGGTGAAAAGGTGGTCTCGTTGTGACGATCGCGCTAGCGTGAGTGACGTTGACGTAAAATAATCGTGCCTAAGTCGGACGAGGCGTGCGAAGCGAAAAACGTACGTGACTTGAGCGTCCGCGCGCTGACTGGTTCGATGTGTTGGAAAATTGACCGTTGACAATGTCGACGTATTCTTGCGAAGTGGGACCCCTAGCGGGCCATTGGGTCCGAACAAGATGGGTTGGAAACAAACATTGAAAGAAAAAAGTTTAATAAGAAGAAGATTACAAGGTAAAAGAAATGGTATCCGTTTCCGGACTCTATTATGCTTTTCTGCTTCCTGGTTAAAGTTTTGCTGATGTGCATTTAGCGACAAGTGGAGAAGAACATGAATGAATAAACAACATTTACAAATGCATGACATCATTGCCATCGTCATCAAGTCTATAAACTCACTAATTACAAACAAAAGATGTAAAAGGAGAGAGAGTGAGAGAGAGAGAGCATAAACACAAAGCACCGTGAGTGATTGAGTTTGACTTGACATTCCCTATAGTCATAGTCCATGCCCTTTGTTTTTTTTTTTGGGGTGCAAATCCATGCCCTTTGTTACTTATCACAATTTTGTACGTGAGCAAGTTAGAGAATGCCAAATAAGAATCGGAGAAGGCAATTACTAGAAGAGATTAATTAGAGAGGGCATTTTTAGTTACTCAAAAGATTAGGATTCAATTTTTCTAGTGCAAAAGTTTTACTCTTATATCCTTCGTGTTCCAATTTTTAACTCATATGTAGAGAAGCCAAGAGCTCAACTTAACCAAGTGCACTCTTATAATTTGGACGGAAAAAAGTGTTGATACCTAGGTGTGGGAACCGGAAGCTCAGATGTATGTGGTGACCTTGTAAGTATCCAGAACACAAAGCTCCCTGCTGATTGGATCAACGCCTTATTAGTCCCCCTTTTTTTTGTACAAAAAAAAAAGGAATAAATTGTTGACGCCCATTTAAAAAGTGCTTTAAAAAAATCAGAATTCTAGAATTCTTGGATAGGTATAAACAAAGAACAGGTCATTCGAATCCTTTTATCGCATTGATTGATTAATATTAATAGGTTTGGGCCAAGTTTGGGCCGCAAAACTTGGGCCTTAGGCTCTATAAAAGCTTTCCTCTCGTGGTGTTGTAACTTCTCTTCATAATTTTCGGTTCGTAATATTCGGTTCACCTTGCGTTTGAGGACTGTCAATGGAGTTGGCTCCTTGCGTGCCGGTCGAAGTCTCGTCGGAGAAGCATAAAATGCCGGAGAGCAACGTTATCGAAGATGAGGAAGAAGTATGGTCTGAGGACGAGATTGATGAAGTTGATTGGAAGAATTACATGACACAGGTCAAAGAAAGCGAAGTATGTTACCTTCTCCCTTGTTTAACTTCTTGATCGCAGTACGTCGGACTTTTGTTCTGTTAACTTTTTCCGAATTTTTAGAATTTTTTAAAAACATTGTAAACACGATGACATTTATCTATCCTATGATCGTTATTTTTCAGTTCAATGGAATTTACACGGAGAGATCATAATTTTCCATATACTTGGCTTTTTGACGGGTTAATTATTTGCCAATTTCCAGGGTTTCGATATTGATGACTTTGCCCCGATTATTGCGAAGGTTGCTTTTGGTATAGTCATGCCATTGGGGGACTTCAAGAAACTGGGCAACCTTATGCAGGAAGCTATAATTAGTGATTCAAAGGATGCTATTGAGATGTTTAACAATCTGCATGTATGTTTACTAGTTCCTTTTCTGGCTGGGCGTTTTCTAATATTTTGATTGTTTACCCTAAACTTTGGTTTAGGGTGAAAAGTTCGAGTTTGTGGATATCGTGAAGGCAAACATGGAGGTTGTTGCCGGGGCCATATTTTATATAACGTTTACAGCCAAGGATGCTGATGGTAAGGTTGAAACTTTTCAAACCAAGGTGTTTGATGGAATTCCCAAAAAGGATGGCACGCCGCATGTGGAGGTCATGTTTGTTAGGATTAAGCCTACAAGTAATTAAGGTAATCTAGTATTGTTATGGAGTGGCATTTTTCATATAACTGTTTCACTTAGTGTACTAAAACTTAGAGACTTCGATCTTGTTATGAGACCGTGGATGACAGAAAAGGTACGGCCATTGGTATGGAGTTTTCCTTGTTTAACTAGTCATTAATTAGGACATACTTCGTTCATCATTCATGTGAGTTATGTCCTTTGGAGCAATCGCAGAGAATGTCTAACTTGAGAGCGCATAGAGTGGTAGACACAAATATGGGTTTTCGTATCCTGCGGGAGACTCTCTCACCCCCTCTCTTAGATATTTTACTCTGGCAATGCACTCTTTTGTCCTGCTAATTTCCTTATCCGTTTGGAAACGTCCTTTGGGGGCATTTTTCAGAAGGTGTTTGGAGATTCTAATTTAGCTGCTGCAGCTTTTAAGGTAGGTCTAGGCTATTTAGCCTTTTTTAAATTCCGTGCATCATTTCTCATTGGTGCACGAGTATAAGCATGGAAAAAGCTGCAGTTAGTATCCGATGACTTGATTGCTATTTGTGTACAATGAGTAGATGAGACGTGGATGAATTGTTCTATATTAATCAAGTACTTAATTCCATAGGTTGCATGTACGTGAGAACAGGCCTCGTTTCCTATTAGAATACCGGTTGGCTATGATAGAAGACGTGGTTGATTGGTTGTAATTGATATTTGCACTCTGATGCTAAAATTAATTCGGTGTAGGAAGACGGAACTGCTGGATGTGATGATTCTGCTTTGTAAGAAGAATATGTGCAATCATATAGGTTTGAATAGCAGGGATTGTTCCTTACTTAGCCTCTCTTTAAAATTGATGCGGTGTCCATCTAGTGAGTGATAGGATATTTAACTGTCTCTTTTTTTTCGGCTCTTTTGCTGAAAGGGGGACAATAGGGTGGTCATTGATCAATGCTTGTTGGTGGGCAAATTACATTAGGATATGCTTGTTGAGGAGATTAATCAAGGAAGAAGAAGATATAGTGTGGAACTGATTAGTACCTCCACAAATGTGAAGCTTAGAGCATGGGGAGGGGACTAGGGTAATGAAGTTAGTTACACTTTGAAGGGAGAAGATCTACAAGACATGTCAAGATAAGGCCTGATGCTGAGTGCTAATGGATTTAGTGTCTTTTGTTGTTTAACAAGGTTAATTTGACATAAGCAACAAGAATATTTAGCTATTCAGCGTGACCTATATATGATTAGTGTATAGTTTGTCGTGCACTCCCCAAACTGATCTTAGGAGATAGGCTCATAGGCATATTGTGCATTGGTGCCAAATTGAAAGGAATGGTCCGAGATCCTGCACACCTTTTACTTGAAAGAGAGAGCAGGTCTTGTGTAGACATCAGTAAGTGGAAGGGATGCATTAGCTTGTGTGAATCGTCAATGAGGTTCCTTTACCTCATCAATGGCACTCTTAGGCGTCTTTGTAGTTCATTAGTGTGATGAAAGCCATTGTCAGATATTTCAGTTGGCATGATGTAGTCCATTACTATACTGCTCTCTCTCTCTCTCTCTCTCTCTCTCTCTCTCTCTGTGTGCGCGCGCGCGTGTGCGCGTTTATTGTCATTGTTTGTCAACTTAAAGTAGAAAAGGAATTTATATTTAAAATTCTCAGTTAGAGTGGATAATGCAGTCTCATGTTTTTTTTAATGCTTAGATGCTTTTAGTTTATTTTTTTTTTGGGTAAGTTAAAAACTCAGATTGATGTGTATGAACAATGAAGTTTATGTTGTTTAGTTGCATATTCAACTTCTTATTCTTTGTCTGGGTTTAATTATTCTATAGCTGTTGTGTCTAATCTATAGAAACAGAGTTGGGTGGTGCGGATTTATTGCTTTCTGTTCATTACATGACTGGTGTTATATGCAGGTGAAAAGAGTCAAATGACATCCCTGTCATCAGTAAATGACTAAAACGGCTCAGGACCATAACTGGAAGTCCGATTTTAGGAAGTAGTATACTTGTGGAATGCGACGTTGAATGTGTTGTGGATGAAGTGTACTTGAACTTCATTTTTTCTGCATTCAAAATTCTGTGTTCAGCCAGAATGTTGGTGGGCTTAAGAGTGTGTTTGGAACCATGGAATTGATGGGATTTCATTTCAAATCCTTAAAATTTGTTGTTTGGAACATTAAAAAAAGGAATTGGAATTGGATTCCATGGGATTTGACTGGATTTGTTTCTATAGTGTGAAATCCGATGAAAAATGGTCGGATTTCATGGGATTTCGATTTACTTAAATTAAAATTAATTATTTACATATCTTACCATTTTTTTTCTGGATCTCTCCAACAATGAACCCACCACCACCATCTTCATTGCCACTACTGCCACCGCCACCACTACTGTCGTCACCACCACCGTCGTCGCCGTCACTACTACCACCACTGCCACCACCACCACTGCCACCACCACCACTGCCACCACCATCGCCACACTACCACCGCCGCCACCACTACCACTGTCGTTGCCGCCACAACTACCACTGTCGTTGCCGCCACAACCAATGCGAACACTACCGCCACCACCACCACAACCACCACCGCCACTGCATCCCTCACCTCTACCCCACCGCCACCAACAGTACTGCTACTACTGCCACCACCACCACCATTGCCACCCCTACTGCCACCGCCACTGCATCCCCCACCACTACTGCCATCGCCAGTACTGCCACAACTACCACCGTCGCCACCACTACTACCACCACCACCACCATCGCCACCACAACCACCACCACCACTATCGCCGCCACCGCCACTGCCACCAATAATGCCACTACCACCACCGTCGCCACCACCACAGTCGCCACCACCACCACCACCACTATTGTCACCATCGCCACTACTGCCGCCACTACTGCCTTCACCCCCACCACCACCACTACTGCCACCACCACCACAACTATTGCCACCACCGTCGCCACCACCATTACTGCCACTACTGCTGTCGCCATTACTGCCTTCACCCCCACCACCATCACTACTGCCGCCACCACCACCATCACCGCCGCCACCACCACTACTGCCACCACAACTGTCGCCATCATTATTGTCGCCTCCACCGCCACCACTACTGCTACCACCGCCACCACTACTGCCGCCGACATCACTATTGGCGTCAGGTGACGACCTCCAGTTACATCTCAATACCACGACTACCATCATTATCATCACTTGACCACCCAACCACCGTCGATGTTGCTACACCGTGCAGTGCTGCCGCCGCCGCCACCACCACCATGTGCTGGCACTAGCACACTTGAAACCATTTACCGTAATTTGTTTTTCATCGTAAATGAAGGATATAATTGTCTAAAAAATTATTACCTTTCCATTTCCTCTATTCTCCAAACACAAAATTGAAATTCTGTTATTTGAATTCCCTTTCGTTCCAAACAAAAAGAAGTGAATTGAATTCCAAATCCAATTCCAAATCTGAAATCCAAATCCCAAAAGAATTGGTTCCAAACGGACCCTTACTGTTTTTGTGAGATTTGCATAGAACTGGGATTCTGCTGCTAGCAGTAAAATAACTACCTTTTGTATCTTCTTTCCTTATAAAGTTTTATGTGTAGAGTTGCTTTTGAAAGCAAGGACTCGGTTACTGGATGAAAGTTCATGTTTTCAGTTTCAGCCATTGTTTCACCTACCACATTCGACCAGAGAACCGCCCATTTCACCCTGAAAAATTAATGACCCCATCAGTATTTCGCTGTTTCTGGCAATGTTGCGTTGATAGAGTGAGAACTTATCAATCTGACGCATGATGGGTAACCATCTCTGGAAAAATAGAGATTTATTGAAGGGAATCAAATTGCCATTTTTCTTTTCAGCATTGGAGTTCAACCGATTCCTGGGAAATCATTTAGCTAGAGATTGAGTCTGACGGTTTCATGAATTTGGTGGGTCTCATTGGACTCTGGATTTACCCTTTGCTGAAGGTGGCCTATTGACCAATTTGATTTGGTGAGAAACCAAATTTTAGTACTGAGAATTTTAGTAACACACACATTCCATAATCCTAGTCCTAGTCATAAAAACTGAGCTGATAAATTGAAAACTTCTAAAGCAGCCTTAAGATGTCTTAGCCAACAGAATCATGAGCCTCTTATAGGTCAATTTTCATATCACATACGACTCCTTTTGTGATATTTCTTGACCAATTCTTGGATAAGCAAAATATTTTTAGCAATATGTCTTACACAAAGGAAGGCAGCCTGTCTTTTCCAGATACGATTGGGAATAGGGATAGCAATTAGATCCGTACGGGGATCTCCAACCCGCCCTGCCCCGTAAGGAGCGGGCTATTTTGATGTGGAGCGGGCTATTTTGATGTTGACCGGATTATGGAGCGAGTATGGTAATTTTTTTAAAATTCGCGCGCGGGTTAGGAACGGGTATGGTATTTTGTCCTATCTGCCCCGGTATTCAACCCGCTTTGTTATACTTACCTTATGCACTAGTCAATCTTAGCCGCCTATCCATAAATATATATAATCTCAAACCCTAAAATTTTCTAATATTTTCTTCTCTCTGCCGACCTACCGCCATGCCTCCTTAACTCCTTCTTTTCTCCCTCTTCCTTGCACCGTCAGCGTCCACCTCCACCTTGGCGACCGCCGTCCACCTCTCCCAGCACTGTCAGCGTCCACCTCCACCTCAGCGACCCCCGTCCACCATTGCATGTTAATTAGCTTATCTAGGCTTTACTTGAGCGGAAATTTGGTTTGATTTTTGTTTGGCTTGTAGAGCTCCATAGATTGGCATTGACTGTGGCTTCTACTGCTTAAGGAAGGTTAGGTACAGGTGTATTTATGGGAGCAAAGGAGATCAGCTCTGTCCAAGGACGTGAAGCAATTATCATTGCAAACATTACATCTTGGCCAGAGCTTCTCGAGTTTTTGGGAATTGGCCGTATGATGGAAATCACTATTGCATGTTTTTTTTTTTTTGTTGACAAATACCCTTTTGCATTTTACGAGGATAGTTTTTTTGTCTTCTCTGCTTGTGATGTTCTTGATATTGTTTTCAAGCTTTTGCTCATGATAGGTTGCAATGAAACTTCCTTTTTTTTTTCTTCTTCGTAGAAGAGTAGGAAATATATACCAGATATAAACAGTCGAATGTACAAAGAAAAAGGAAAGACACCCAACAAGGAAGATGACAACCCCATCCAAAGGTCAAAAGAATGCTAACTCCAATAGTAAAAAACATCACAAGGGTAGAGCAACGCGGCATGTCCTATATTACACAAACATCACAAGGGTAGAGCAACGCGGCATGTCCTGTATTAGACAAGTTGTACATTAACGATCCATTCCTGTCGAACAGCGGCAGCAGATCGGGTCACAAAAGCCGCTAAAGCTGATGAAAGACGTAAAGGAGCTGATTTCCCTTGGGTGGCCAGTACTGAGTGCAAACCTATGCAGTTAGGCTAAACTGTACACAAAATGTTGGGTGCAGTGAAACAATCCCTATGGCTCGCCGTCAACTGCCCCAGAAAAGAACAATCAGGAAATAGAAAGATAAGATGATAATACTGAAGTCTGACAACCCAGTTGAGACCAAGCTGCAAGGCTAACTGAAAAGCATCAAATTCATCCCTGGCCGTAAGAATGTCTACAGTTGCGCCAATTGGCGACCACATCTTGTTGAACAGTACCAGACCAACCCCAAACTTTTGATCAACGGGGGACCCAACAACCGAAATGGAGCAAAAGACTGGTGAAGGTGGCAGCGGGCAATCGCAATTATCTGAAAAATAAATGGAATGTAGCGGGGGTAAAAGTGTTCAAAGCAGTCCACAATAACATCAGGGTATGCCTGAGAGGTGCAGTCAGCTTTGCGACAGGAAATCTGAAAAGCTGAGGTGTGGATGATATTATACAAAAGACCCCGACTTTGAGCAATGATCGAGCCAACACAGAATTTTTTCCCCAGACAGAGTTGGGCATTGCGCCCTAACCAGATGGACCAGAGGATAACTGCTATATAGACAACCCGAAGGAGGGCACTGATAGCAGAGGTGCAATGAAACTTCCTTTACCGGAGAAAATGTATATGTTGTAGAATAGAGAATAAGTAGATCTGACCAAGAAATGCCAAAGAGTAAACAGTATTAGGATCAACACCAACAGGGGCGGGGCGGGGCGGGGTTTCTAACTTAACTTAAGATCGGTTATGGAATTACATTTACATGGTCCGGTAGCGGGGCAAGGCTGGGTTTTAGTGCTACCAAGGCGGGTACGGATTTTATGAGATCTGCATCCGAACCGCCCTGTTATCATTCGTGATAGGAAAGCACCATCTGAAGAGAGCATTGAATCTTAAAGAAACATTTATGCACTACATTGCAACATGAAATATGATGAGAGCCCTTTATTGCGTAAGACACAGGAATCTTAGGCAGTAAAGTGAGGACAGTATCATATATTTATAAACCTTAAAGATCTTCACTCCTTGAAAAAAACCCAGAGCAGCTAGAGACATCATTCCCACAATGCTCCAGTTCTGTTCAATGAACTCTGCACAATATCCATCAGGGCGTAGATCTATCTAGTGTTTGAGGGACATCATGGCTCCTTCAACATCCAATCCAGTAACAGGAATAGTGAGAGCATCTTGTTGACGTCTAGACAACTGTTGGTGGACGACATATTGTATCTAGACTACCACCAAGCGCGTAGATCAGCTGGTAAAGAGTTGTCATAACTTAACCAGATGTCTTGGGTTTGAGTCCCTGGAATGCAGCTGCGTTAAAACTTGGTAGGGAGAGTTTTGCCGCCCATGTGGTCCTGCCCGGCTCGAACTCGGATTAGTCGGCTCCTAATGTGGTGTCTGGATACCGGGTGGTCTAACAAAAAAAATATATATTGTATCTAGACTTCTTTTTTTTGGTTGGATTGTATCTAGACTTCACTTTATTAGTAGTACTAGTATTTATATTGGTATCCAAGAAGAGGAGTGTCTAATAGCTTTATAGATAACATTCTGTTCACCTTCCAATTGACAAATTTTCGTGTGAAGTTAAGTTAAAATAAGGCCGTCTGTTTGCACGAAATAAAAACATAACAATTTGGCCTAAAACGACATATTAATTACAAGGTCTCAAAAGGGTGATTCGTCCAAAAGCAAGTGTGTGACTGGTATCACAGTGCCAACTCGATGGCAACAATTCTGGTCAAGAAAAGAACACATGGCTCATGTACACACAGGATTTGAAATTTTAACTGCGCAATGTGGGTTCAGGGAAAGACATATAAAAAAAGTGGCAAATGTTAGATGAAAATTAGGCAAGAATGTAAAATGAAGCCTTATTCAATCTCAAGACGCAGCAATGTCAGATCAAATTAAGGAAGCTTAATGTAAACAGAAAGATAAAACAGGCACGCTTGCGGCAGCTCCAGATTGGATCGATTAAAGGCTAATGATTGAGAGCCTAATTATAAAAGCCATAAATGGTGTTTTTTAATTTTCTTGAGCACTACGTACAAACTAGCTCCTCGTTTACCTTAACACAAATCTGTTTACCCTAGGTAAACAAATTGATCATTATTATATCAAATCGATGTTTAACTAACTTAAACAATCAACGAGTTTATTTCATCATTGAATTGAAACTTTTGTACTCAGTGTTATCGGTTTGAAAGAGTTAATATATTAATATACTTGGTTTGGTTAGGAGTAGGAGTAGATTAGGTATGAGTAGCAGTAACTTAAATAGCACTGAAAAAGTCTTAGAGTATTAGACAAACGATCTCTAAGGATATTTTTTAGTTCTCACATATCATTTGAAAAGAAGTCAGAAAGACATGTCCCCGCAAACTGCAAACCGTTTGTTTATCAGGAGCTATGTTTACACGTTTTGCCAGATACTGACACAATCGCACAGTATAAATAATATGAAAATCTATCCAAGGGGCCAAGAGTACTGCCAGAACGTTTTACAAGCAAACACCATCCTTCAATTTTCACGTGCCAAGAAAACCTTTTAGTTGGAGATCAACCGACAGTTTTTGCTCCTACCAATCTGCCAAGACAGCCTACAAAACAGGAATGCATTGAACTAGTTGTGGACTATGGCCCAAAAAAAAAAGTTTTGAGGGTTTGAATATTGAGATTTGTTCTACCTATTCTTAAAAAGAAAAAAGTTTTGAGGGTTTGAATAATGAGATTTGTTCTCTGAAGATGGCGAACCTGCCGAACCGAAGCAGGAAAGGCCAAAGCTTGATCAACAATTAGCAAGGAAAACAACGCCGACTCAGAGCAATACAGGGCGGATGAGATAGATCTGACTAACTGGATTAGCTACCTCAAACAGGTCGAAGGCAACAAAATACGTGATCATTTTTCTTGTTTAATTTTACTTTTACAAAGAAAGAGAGAGACGGAGCAAAAAGGTAAACTGATTTTGTCTCTTTCCTCTTTTTTTTGTTCTTTGTCTTGCACGTTTAGATCGAGAATTGGATAGTATACTTCAGAGTTTCTAGATGTAGTTAGAAATGTATAAAAGCTTAGATAAAGTAGAGTATACTTTAGAAGAATAAGTACTTTAGGCATAGAATCAAGTAAATCTTGTTTATCCATTTAGGAGGTTGATGCTTATAAAGGTAGGCGCCCCTACTGCGGTAAAGTGTGCAACTGGAAATGAGGAAAATAACTTTCTTTCTATGAAACTACAACTTGCACAAGTGAAGAACTAAACCCATTTCACCCAGCCATTTCACCCAGGCAACCGTCCCTAGCCTTCAACGCCTACCCCTCCTTAAAACAAACGTTGTATAACACACCGGAGGACAGCGGTACAAATAAAAAAGATAGCAGACGAAGGGTAAACTAGTCTTTTCTAAAAAAATGGTGGGAAGTTGTCCGTTGATCTCATGAACCACCTTAAAATCAAACAGTTGGGATCTGGGATTATTATTTCCCTTCTTTATTAAGAATACGAAGAAATGCACAATGTACAGACACATCTATATATGTATATATACATACATACATATATATATATAGACAGAGGCAGAGGGAAAGATAGTACCATGTGATGGTGTGCAACTGCCATTGTTAGTCTACAAGCACACAATAAGGATAAAAAAGTGGAAATTGGAGCGTAAACTTTTTTGAATCTTAACAAACAAAGTAGCTAAAAAGCTAGAAAAACAGAGTGCAAATAAGACTATCTAGCTAGGGTTAGGGTTAGAAGGTAGAGATTTGCTTATCTTGGCACACCATCTGTAGTCAAAATTACATTTGCGTATACAAATGTTGTAGAAAGGAACTAAATAACCAAACCTTCATTTCAAAAGTCATCACATACATAGGCTACAAGTATACGACAGGTGGACATTGTTGAGATAGAGGCAAATGGCAAGGGAGGGAAAGACGAGGAGATAGACCTGGTTTTCAGTTGCACAGGTACGTACCACTTTTTTCCACACTTGCAGAACAAGGGTTTTGTAATGGACCCAAGTTTGATGGTGGATTTATGAAGAATTTGCGGAATGAATCCAACAACTATCTTATGAACTGAGAAAGAAATGAGGAAGAACAGAGAACCAAAGGCCAGAGAGAGAGAGAAATGGAGACCAAATTCTTCTGTATTCGCAAGATAGCCTTCATTTTCAGCTCCAATACATAATATACCCGAGGGGTACAACTGTTCTTTCTTTCTCGGGTTTGTTCTAACTGAAAGAGAAATCTAAAATAAAAGGAAATGCCAAATAATGACTTAACAACTATCTAACTAGTTTATTTGTTAAGCCGTTAAGACAGGGATTTGGCTTTTAATACTAAACTTAATACTCTCTATTAACTAATTAAGCCATATCAGATATCTTCCTTGGAAATGACGACTGCTTGGTGTGCACGCGCCATTATCTCAGTCGGTTACTTTGTCTTCACGCGCCCTTTGTCTCCTTCTCTTTCCTCAAGTTCTCTTCACGCGCCTATGGCTTCCTTTTCTGTTAATATGTCTTCTTCCTCCTTTGCTTCAGCTTCCATTGATTTATCTTCTGGGATTGTAGGCCTTAGCTTGATTCTGATTTTGAGGTTGCGGTGAGTCAGGTCCAGTGTTATTAAAGGCGCAGGCGCACCTAAGGCGCAAAAGGTCCCTGGAGCCTAGGCGCAAGGCGCAAGGGGAAGGCGCGCGCCTTTTCGAAGCAAGACGCAATATTAAAAAATATAAAAATAAATAAATAAAAGTGCATTAAATAAAAAAAATTAAGTAAAAAAAATTTAGAACATGACAATTAACAAACTTCTAAACATTAAAGAAAGTTTCAAGTACCAACATCCTAATTTAACAAGCTTCCAACAATAAAAATAAATTCTGCTTTTAAAAATAAGATCGATCTCAATGGGAATGGGCATAATATAGGGACTAAAAATTCAAATCTTTTCTCAAGACTGAGCTTTGGCCTTATGAACAATATAAAGTGAAGCTAGCAAATCAGTTAGGTCTCCTAATTTAGCCATGTGTGCTTTGTCTTCAACAGCTTTCACAGAAAGGTTAACGTAGTTGGTGAGCAATTAGCGATAAAAAGTGTTTTATCGCTAACAAATTAGTTAGGTTTTATATTTTAGTCTTAAAAAAAGTGTTTTGACTTGGTAAAGACAAAAAGGGTAAAAATACTAAAAGAGAAATCAACAGTCCACGTGAAGACAAGAAGCCAAATCGAACGGTTACACATCGTGCGCCTAGCTTTGCGCCTCCCGCCCCGCTATGCGCCTAGCGCCTGGGCGCACAAGGCGCGCGCCTTATTGAAGGCGCTGCGCCTAGGCCTAGGCGAGGCGCGCTTTGTGCGCCTAGCTGCGCCTTGCGCCTAGGCGCGCCTTTTATAACACTGGTCAGGTCCCTGACACTCCATCCCCCTTCGAAACCTTATTCCTCTTGATGAGCAATATTAGGAAACTTTTGTTTAACAGTTTCCCAATCCTCCCAGGTGGCTTCTTCTTCAGACATGTTTACCCAGCTGACTAGCACTTGTGAAATGCAATGGTTCCCCCTTTTGATTATCCTCTTATCAAGTATGCTAGCAGGTTCTGCTTGAACCTGACCATCACAAGTAGTAGGTGGTAGTTGGTCTGTGACAGTGTCTTGTTGCCCCAATGTTTTCTTCAGTAAGGAAACGTGGAATACTGGGTGAATGAAGGAGTAAGAAGGCAGCTCGAGTTTGTATGCCATGGTGCCAATCTTAGCAAGGACTCTGTAGGGACCATAGTATTTTGGAGCTAATTTTAAGTCCTTCCTTAAAGACAAGCTGCTCTGCCTATATGGTTGGAGCTTGAGACAGACCAGATCACCTACTTCAAAACTTCTTTCCACCCGTTTTTGATCTGCATAAAACTTCATTCTGGCCTGTGCAGTTACCAAATTCTCCTTAAGGATATGCAAGACCTTCTTCCTCTCAGCTAGGTATGTGTCAACACGTGCAAGATTGGTTGATTCCTGTGTTCCCAGGTTTAGTACCTTAGGTGGGTACCCATAGGTAGCTTCGAATGGGGTCATATTAATTGAGCTATGGTGACTAGTGTTGTACCAATATTCAGCAAGTGTCAGCCATTTGCTCCAAGTCCTTGGCTTGTCTCTACAGAAACACCTGAGATATGTTTCCAAGCACTGGTTTACCCTTTATGTTTGACCATCACTGTGTGGATGGTATGAAGTACTAAGATGGAGTTGTGTACCCAGCAAGGTAAAGAGTTTGGTCCAGAAATTACTGAGAAATACACTCCCCCTGTCAGTGACAATGCTGTTAGGTAGGCCATGCAATTTGAAAATTTGATCAAAATAAGCTTGTGCAACCCCTTGAGCAGTATGTGGATGAGTAAGTGCAATAAAATGAGCTAGCTTGCTTATCCTATCAACGACCACCATGATGACTTCCTTGCCCTCGGATTTAGGCAATCCTTCAATAAAGTCCATTGAAATGCAGCTCCAAGGTTGGTGAGGTATGTCCAAAGGTTGTAGCAGTCCAGGATAGGGACTATGCTCATGCTTGCTCCTTTGGCAGGTATCACAATGCTTCACCCATAATTTGACCTGAGCTTTGAGGTTTGGCCAATAAAATAAAGATGTCACTCTCTTGTAAGTAGCTGTGCCACCAGAGTGCCCCCCTAGAGATGATAATTGGAGTACCTTTAGAATATGTGTCCTGAGGTTCCCTGTGGACCCAATGTAGATCTTTCCTCTATATTGTAATGGACCCAAGTTTGATGGTGGATTTATGAAGAATTTGCGGAATGAATCCAGCAACTATCTTATGAACTGAGAAAGAAATGAGGAAGAACAGAGAACCAAAGGCCAGAGAGAGAGAGAGAGAAATGGAGACCAAATTCTTCTGTATTCGCAAGATAGCCTTCATTTTCAGCTCCAATACATAATATACCCGAGGGGTACAACTGTTCCTTCTTTCTCGGGTTTGTTCTAACTGAAAGAGAAATCTAAAATAAAAGGAAATGCCAAATAATGACTTAACAGCTATCTAACTAATTTATTTGTTAAGCCATTAAGACAGGGATTTGGCTTTTAATACTAAACTTAATACTCTCTATTAACTAAGCCATATCAGATATCTTCCTTGGAAATGACGACTGATTGGTGTGCACGCGTCATTATCTCAGTTGGTTACTTTTTCTTCACGCGCCCATTGTCTCCTTCTCTTTCCTCAAGTTCCTTTCACGCACCTATGGCTTCCTTTTTTGTTTATATGTCTTCTTCCTCCTTTGCTTCAGCTTCCATTGATTTATCTTCTGCGATTGTAGGCCTTAGCTTGATTCTGATTTTGAGGTTTCGGTGAGTCAGGTCCCTGACAGGTTTTAGGGACTGTGACCAAAAAGAGAATGTGCTCTCATCGATCTCATGTGTGTGAAAGTATGGTTACTTTGGATAATCAGAGTCGTTCTCCCGGTTTTGTGCTTTCAATCGTGACCTTTGGTTTGATTTTGCATTTTGTTCTTTCATATGACCCCTGGTTTGATTTTGCATTTTTCTTTCTTTATCGAAAAAAATATTGGATAGTTAATCCTACATTACCTTGATTAATTCTTAGCTTTGATCCAACAAAAGAAGATTTCAATGGCCCGTTTGCCATTCCAAATTGTTACGCCATCGTACACCTTAGCTTGAAAGGTTTCAATCCGACCATATCGGCAGCTTGACAATGTCATAGTTTGCCTTCACCACATCCACAAAGCTTGTACCTTAAATAGAATTTCCCAATTCCAGAAATAAATTACGTCAAGATACTATGATAACAAAATACTAGCTTCATTCCATTAAAAAAATTCCCATTGATTATCTGCAAATTTTTAATAGAGATTAACACGTAAATGCTGACATTTTTCATCATTTTTATCCTAGCTTGACTTTCCAAGCTATGTTGATTTACAAGTACTAATTCACAAATAGTCAAAAGGCAAAAATTCAACATAGCAAGGGGAGTAACACTACAACATGTTCAAGGCAAAAACGACAAAAACAACAACATACATTCTGTTCGTTGAACATAGTAATTGCTTTTTTTGCATTACTAAACACGATACCGCGCACAATGTCAGGGTAGGTCTCGACCGCCCCGGTGATATGGTTACATCAATGGCAACTTCCGCAATAATCAGGGGCAAAGTCATCGATATCAAAACCCTAAAAATAAGTACTCCTTTCGTTCTATCATATTTTATATCTAAACCCTAGAAATAAATACTCCTTCCTTTCTATCGTATTCTATATCTTTAACTTTACTTATATTATCATGGAGCAGAAGGAGTAAATTAAATTAGTTAAAGAAATAAATACTCCTTCCGTCTATCGTATTTTATATCTTTAACTTTACTTAATTTATCATGCAGCGAAGGAGTAAATTAAATTAATTAAACAATAAAAAAGGATCAATTACTTTGTTGGCTTCAATCTGTTTGAGGTAGTTAATCCAGTCAGCAGGATCCATCTCTTCCCCCGAAAAATATTCCTCCGAGTCGACGCCGCTTTCCTCACGAGCATGTTGATTCGGCTCAAGTTTGCTGGTTCGCGCTTGGCCATATTTAGAGAACAATCTTTTGGTTAATTTTCGACGTCAAAGCTCATGACCCATAATTTGGAAACCTGGCCGACCCATTTTGTCACGAGCTATAATCTTCGTGTAGCAATACTTTATAGTTCATGAGTGACATTTGGTTAGTGACGTTAATTGATGTAGGGAATTATTGTCAAAAGTGTTAACAAAATGTCACTGATTGTATTTAACGATCATTAGTTGTCGCTATAGACTTGGCTGTAACTCTCTGGCTACAACCTCGGTTGCAGCTGAAACTGATGTGAAAAATGCGTGCTTCCTGCATGTGGCCTCTGAATGTCTTTCTAACTTGAATCCTTGAGGGCCTTCTTACTTTCCCTGAAAGTAAGAAGGCCCTCAAGGATTCTTACTTTCCCTGAAAGTGAGAATGAGCCTATTATTTAAGCCCTCAACCTAAAAGTTTAGGAGAAGGGAACTTTTGCTGTAATATTGCTTTAGTAAGTTTGAAATGCCGCTGCAAATGAAGTAAGATGCTTGATTGCTTACTAACCTAATTATTTATGTAGTGAAACGTTATTTCCACCTCGAACACGTTTTTTCAACCCCTTTTTGTTGCTAAAGTATATTTCAGTGACAATTATCAACTCGGCATAACGACAAATGAGGGTAAAATAGCATATTAAGAAGTGAAAATAGTCTACTGCATTTTTGTCTGAATCAAAAATTCATCGAGGAATTCAACCCTCGTAAGCAAACATGACCTCCAAATGCATTTTTGCCGGTGATCAAACATATTGAAGTGGTAGAATTCGCTAGAATTTGATGACATATATTGACTACTAGTGGTGTGTTGTACTTTTTGAGTTACAAGGCACACAATACACCCGCTGTTAGATCAAAAGATCTATCATGAGTACTGGTGTCTTGTGATTCACTTGTTGAAGGTGAAGCTAGGGATGACTAAATAGTAGCATGCTGCCTTACAAGAAAGTCTTCATAAGCATATCCAACTGGAGTTAAGTCACCAACTGCTTATAAGGGTCACCTTATATAAATGACACATTAACTTGTTGATGCATTACCAGAAACCACTGGGTGCAGAGGGAAAACCAGCTCGGACCTGATTTAAATCTCTGAAGGTGAAGAGTCAAGATTAATACTGTTGACTAGTCTTTTATTGAATTGTATTGAGAAGTTCTTTGGCATAACAAATAGGGCCAGCAAATGCCTTACCGGAAGGCGGAAACCACTTCAAAATTGATCATCTTCCATTGTTACTTAGGATCCATCTAACCCAGGCACAAGAAAATTGCAGCGCTTAGAACATGAAATATTGCCATGAGATACTACCGCTGATGGGCACCAGCAGACCTACCACATTACTAATACTGGTAATTGTTGAGGCTCGAACTCGTCTCCGAACATTCTCAACTTCTTCCCACCCCACCCCCCCCCCCCCCCAACAACCCCCACCCAACCATTGGCAACAAAAGAACCACAAACACAAATCAATAAGGTAAATTTCATATTGGATAACAAACACATTTCCAAAATTTAAGCAAAGATATCCTCTAGACTTCAGTAAGGAAAAGCGAATCACATTTAGATAATTTATCATGAATTACCTTGATTAATTCTTAACTTTGATCCTACAAAAGTAGATCTCAAATGCAGATTCGCCATCCCCAGGTATTCCATCATACACCTTGGCTTGAAAAGTTTCAATCCCACCATCGGCAGCCTTGGCCAAAAAGGTAATATAAAAGATATATCCAGCGACAATGTCATAGTTTGCCTTCACCACATCCACAAACTCATAATTTGTACCCTAAAAAGGTTTCCCAATTTCCAGAAATAAACAAAAAAGAGGTCAGAGCCTATAATTACAAAATACTCCATATGTTCAATTAAAGTTTCCCCCCTTTAATTTTTCTGTGAAATCACTGTAAATAAATACACATAAATATTGATTTTTTCAAGTTTTTATCCTAACTTGACTAGCCAAGTAATACTTATTTTATATATGGCTGCTAAGAGTTACGTGCACAAGTTAGCAAAAGTCAAAAGGCGAAAATCTAATGGAACGGATGAAATAAAGACATTCTTCTCATAGCAGAACGGGAAAAAGAACGTACATTCTCTTCGTTAAACTTGGCAATCGCTTTCTTTGCATTACCAAACACCATTTCGTGCTCTTTGTCTTCCCAGGTCTCCATCGGCCCCATTGGTATGGTTATATCATAGGCAACTTCTGCAATAATCGGGGCAAAGTCATCGATATCGAAACCCTAGAAACAAGGATCAAAGCACGTCAATCTCCGCAAAAACAGGGGCAAAGTCACGAACGTGAAACCCTAGAAATAACATGTACGTAAAAATCGTCGGTTATAGCTACATAATTTTGAGCACACGAGAGAAAACTAAACAACAAAAAGCGATCACGTACTTCGCTGGCTTTAACCTGTTTGAGGTATTTGATCCAATCAGCGGGATCTATCTCGTCCTCGGACATATATTCCTTTGCGTCGACGTCGTTTTGTTTGCTACCTTCTTGATCGACCTTTGGCCTTTTTGGCTCCGGTTCGGCTGGTACAGCGTCGGCCATGTTCAGAGAACAAATCTCAAAATCGGAACCCTAACCACTGGTATGTGTGTGTGTGTGTGTGTTTTGTGTATTTGTTTTTTACTAGGGTGTCATGGGACACGTGCGGAAAAATAAAAATAAAATTAAAAATAAAGTAAGTAAAAAAAGATTGTCAAAAATATTAAGAGAAAATCAAATATTAGTAGTTATTCACATTTATTTTCTTTTTTAAGTTTTAATCTCGTGTGGGTTTTTTAATGGTAATTATTTCCTAAATTTTATTGAGGTAACATTCGGCTAATATGTTACATCAGAACTCGGTACGAAATTGATGCGATCTCTGTTGGACAAATATAAAATTTGAATAATTCAGCTGAATAATGAGTTTACTGTAATTTTGGGACACACTCCAAACTACTTCCACGTGCATCACTCCTTTGGTGGTATATTCTTGAACGAGTTGGATTGGATCAATGCGAAAGTTTGCCTCGACAAAATTATAGTATAAGCAAATTATGTTTGGTTAGTATCCAAATAAAAGAAGTTTATTAGAATTTGAGGATTGAAGGACAAATTTAGAGAAGAAGTGTGTGTGTGTGTGTGAGCGTATTCGTGTTTTTCTTTTATGGGGCTATCGGGTGAGGGTTTTATTCCATTTTTTTTTTTTTTTGAGTTAAGCTTCGACCTCAAAACTCATGACCCACAATTTGTAAACCTGGCTGACCCATTTTGTCATGAGCTATAATCTTCGTCTAACAATAGTTAATAGTTTGCAAGTCAAATTTGGTTAGTCACATTTGAAAACTGGTGTAGGAAATTGTCGCTAAAAATTAACAAAACGTCATTGACTGTATTTTTAGCGATCATTAGTTGTCGCTATAGACTTGGTTGTAACTTTGGTGTAGGCAATTGCATTTGGAATGTCCAGGTCAACCGTAGATCCCCTGGGTGCAGGACAAAGCATTGAATGGAGATAGGAAAAAAGTGAAGCGGAGACGTGACTTAGATCTTATATCAGTACATTTTCTTGCGAGATTAACGAATCTACCATAGCAATTTCTGATCATGTTTGAGGCTATAGTTTATCGTAATGAACAACGATCATGGAATGAGCTAAGAACAAGGCTAAAGAAGGTTGTAACCAGAAAAGCAAAGGAGAGAGGGGTGGGGTGTCAAATTAGATTCTTTCTGTATGATTCTTGCACCGTGAAAACCTGCTCCTTTTTCCATGTACGAAGATTCATAGTAACGAACATGCCATTTGGAGTAATTCCTTACACGAGATTACGTTGATACTTAGTATTAGTTCTAATGAGAGTGGCCTCTTTGCAGCTTAATCAGGGAGTAATATGACCCTTGATGCCCCATGGCAAGTAGGTCGGAGTGTGACCCTTGCTCCACAACCTTTCCATTGTTAATCACAGCAATGGAGTCTGATTTCTGTATAGTGGATAACCTGTGTGCAACAACTACACAAGTCCTGCCAACCATCATCTTCTCCAAAGCCTCTTGGACTAGACTCTCCGACATGCTGTCGAGGGCACTGGTCGCCTCGTCCAGAAGAAGGATCGCTGGGTTCTTAAGTATTGCTCTAGCAAGTGCTATCCTCTGCTTCTGGCCTCCAGAGAGTTGGACACCTCTTTCGCCGCAGTAAGTTTCATATCCATCTTTCATAGAACTGCATTAGAAATGAATTTATTTGTATGTTAGAATTTGCTCATTTGAAACTTGAATAGGGGAACGGGTTCATACCTTATGAATTCATGAGCATTAGCAAGCGTAGCGGCCTTCCTTATTTCGGCTTCTGTTGCGTTCTCTTTGCCGTATATGATGTTTTGCCGAATACTTCCTCCAAAAAGAGTTGGTTCCTGACTCACTAATGCGATATGCATTCTCAAGTTTCTCAAGTTATAACTCTTGATCTCCTGATCATCAATGAGTATTGATCCTTTAAACGGATCGTAGAATCTTGCGACCAACCCTATAATGGTGGATTTACCTGAACCACTCTGTCCAACAAGTGCCACTGTTTTTCCAGCTTCAATCTTGAGACTCAGGCCCTGTAAGATCATCTGTTCCGGCCTTGATGGGTAGTAAAAGGAAACATTCTTCAGTTCTATACGACCTCTGATTGTCTTTCTAACCTGAATCCCTTTAGGATCTTCAGGCTCAATCTCGGTTTTCCTGTCTAGGATTGCAAAAACAGATCTGATGGCACTGCCACCTCTCGCTAAATCAGAAGTCATGCTTCCTGCGTCTGCTATATTTTTTCCTGTGCTCATTAAGATGAAGAAAGCTTGAAACAGTTGCTTATAGTTTAGCAGTCCTTTATTCATTAGCCTCCCGCCGTACCAGTATGTCATAGCAATGGCGGATGTTGTCAGAAATTGGGAACTAAAAAAGCCTAAACCTGAAAACCAAGACTGTTTCACGCTCTCCCTCCTAGGGCCTTTCAGTGTAGCTGCAAACAGGTCCAATATTCTTTCTTGAGAAGAAAAGGCCGTGATAGTCCTGTGGTTCACCACTGCTTCGCTTGCTAGTTGGCTTCCCTCATTTTGTGCTTTTTTGGCCTTTCCCGACATACTTTTCATCAGTACACTCCTTGAATAGAAGCTTGCAACAACCAAAGGCTGTATGGCAATCATAACAATGGAGAGTCTCCATGTGACTGCTAAAGCAAACACAAAAGATACGGAAGCGCTTACGAAGACCTGAAGCAACATTGACATGCGATCGCCAACCAGGGAACGACCCATGTTTGCTTCAGTTGCTAGTCGTGCACAAACTTCTGCACTTGTGTTCTCATCTTGATCAAACCACCCAACCTCAAAACTACACACATTTTCAAGCATTTTCTCTCTCACCCTCTTGGTTAAGCGCTCCCCCATAATTGCAAAATTGTAATGTTGAAGTAGATTAGCAATGAAGCTAAGAACCCCTAAGCTTAGAAAGATGATACAGTAAAATCTTGTCTGGGATTTTAGTTCGGAATTGTTGTTTATGAAGTATGCTGAGATCATTGATCCCAAGCAATAAGCATGTACTGGCTGGATTGTCCCAAAACCAGCCGCTCCTAGACACCCAAGTAACGTTCTCTTCCACTCAGGTGCATTCATTCGAAATAACCGCCACTGTGAAGGACTGGGATGAGAAGATTTCTCTATGTTTTCATCATAGCTGTCGTCACACTAAGAATACAGTTGGATGGAGTGAGCCACGCTCATGATTGATGCTGGGCTGAAAGGGGAAGCAGGGCTGTTTTGCCAGCTTGATCTCACACTTCTAGGAGTCTTGGGAGTTTGAGCATTGCTTCTTCTAACTATTCTTCCAATTGTTGGAGTACTATAAGGAGTAGCAATGGCTTCAGTCTGGGTTGCTGATTGCTGCAGTTGCACCATTCTGAAGTAGGCCCCACCTTCTCCATCTTCCATTTGCATCAGATCGTCATGAGAACCTGATTCAAGGACTCTCCCTGACTGGAGAACCACTATTTTATCAGCCTTGCAGATTGTGGTGAGTCTATGGGCAACGATGATTGTTGTCCTTCCTTGTGAAGCATGGTCAAGGGCCTCCTGTACTACTCTTTCAGATTCTGCATCAAGAGCGCTGGTAGCTTCATCTAGCAGAAGCATCTTTGGGTCTTTTATCAGAGCTCTAGCTATAGCAATCCTTTGTTTTTGCCCTCCAGATAACTGAACCCCAAACTGTCCCACCTGATATACCAGTAAGACTTTAAGAGTCGGAGCTCGCTGAAAGTATTTCAATAATTTACAAGTTATGAGTACGACTTACTTGAGTTTCATAGCCATCAGGCAATTTGTCTATGAAGTTGTGTGCATTCGCAGCCTTAGCAGCACTTATAACAAGATCCATTGAAGCTCCTTCCTTGCCAAAAAGAATATTTTCTTTAATGGATGTAGCAAAGAGAACTGGCTCTTGATTAACTAGCCCCATCTGAGATCTCAACCATTTAAGCTGAAGCCTCTTTATTCTGTGTCCATCTAAAAGAATGTCTCCACTGACAGGATCATAAAATCTCTCGAGCAAAGATATGACTGTGGACTTGCCGGAACCACTGCCACCAACAAGACCTACTGTTGTACCAGCTTTGACTTTTAAATTTAGTCCTCGAATGATCGGGGTATCCGGTCTGGATGGATAAGTGAAGTTAACCTCCTTAAACTCAATTTCTCCTCTCACATATGCTAAAACCTTCCCGTTGCCATTTTGAGCGTCTATATCAGGAATTCGAGCAATCATCTCAGAAATTCGCGTAGCAGCTATTGTTGCCTCTGAAATGAATGTGATATTAGGAAGCGCGCTCATGCATGCCCTGAAAATGCAACATTGAAGCTGTGAACTTGGAAGAATAGCAAAAGTACACAAGCATAACGGCAGTAGCCTTGAGATTACTACTAGTTAGCTTCTAATTTAGTACTGCTAAATGATTTGTGAATTGCCCACGACCAAGTAAAATCCTACTAGGGATAAGCAATTTGCTCCTTCTTCGTCACCTATGGATGTGCTCAGATTCCTGTGGTCAGTTTTTGTTGATTGGAAAGTTTCATTTTTCTTTTTACTGAATGTAATTTTTTTGTTCTAATCTGTGATCTCCAAAGCATTGAAAGGCCTGGGAGAGTGAGTGGTTGATTGATTTTTGAGTCCTGAATTTTCTAGTGTAAGTCTAAAGCATAATTCTGCGTGAGGGAGGGTTAATAACTCAGGAAAGTGGCTTACAGTCCTCCCATGATGACGCAAATTCCTGCTAAAAAAACACGGCCACCAGTTTCTCCTTTCTCGATAACAAGAATGCTCCCGACCCAAGATATGAATGCCCACGTAGCAAAAATCATTCCCATGCTCCCTATCATTAGTCCCTTTGCAAAACCTTGCTTAATACCAAGGTCCGTACTTTGTTGAAGTGCATGGCTGAATCTTTCAAGAGTTTGGCGTTCACCCACATAAGAATAAACAGTTCTGATTGATGAGATTGCCTGCTCTGCGATCCCACCAGCAACTCCATAAGCATTTTTCATCTTCAACCCTAGGCTCATCAGTAACTTCCCAAATACTACCCCAGGAAAAACAAACGTGAGGGTACATGGAATAGAAGCAACTGTAAGTCGACATAAAAGAACAAACGCAGCTAGTAGGCAAGATACAAATCCTTAAATGTTAGCCAGACAGTTGGGTATCTGTAGGAGAAGTTAATGGTTTGATATTACTACCACAATAATAACAACGACAAGGAGTATAAGCTTGCAGATTACAAGGATGGCGAAGGAACGTTTAAAATACCTTCTGCGCTATAACCTCATGGATTAGATGGGCGTCAGAGGAGATGGTTGTGACAACGTGGAAATTACTGGAAGAAGCAGCTTGTGTGTCAAAGAAAGCAACTTCTTGCCTAAGGACTGATTTCAAGTATTTCATCCTCATGCGAGATGTCTGTCTCTCTGCAGTTCTGGTCCAACAAAATCCTTCTGCAATGGATGCACAGCAGAAGTGAAGAAGATAATCAAATTGGTGTCCTTTCTACATGCAAGTGCCAGTGCCCGTAATCAAATTCTTCGGATCTGTTAATATATATTTTTTTTAACAAATTTGTTCTTGTCTATAGAATTTCTGTTAACGATTGGATTATAGCTTGTTTATTGTCTCTAGATTTATACAGACCTACAAAAGCAGATATTCCGACTCCAATTGCCACATAGAGAAGCCTGAGTGCATGCTGTAAAAGGATAACACATAAAGCTGGTAAGTTTATGTTAGAGACCTGCATTACTGTTATAATATGTTGCTAATCACGGATAAAGATTATGTTTGAGTATTACTGCAAACTGCATTAGTATTCCCTTACCTTGTCCACCACATCACTGGAGATAGAGATGTCAGCTTTTCCATACACATTGACCAGATCGCTGAGGACAATCATTGTAAGTGGAGACATGAGCCCATCTCCAATGCAACCCAAAGTACCAAATAACATGAGCAACTTGTCCACACCATCTGCATATTGGAACAAGCCACCTTTACGCCCCATTCCAGTGACTGCATAAGATACAGACAGACTCTCGATCGAACCTCGATTTACCTCTTTGAACCTCGATTCACCTCTTTGAGCTCAACTCTAATCTAAGAGCCTCCATATAATGATACAGCTAGTCCGAGCAAGCATATATACTTTAACTTACATTTCGACATCTCTTGGGAGGAATTAGTACGCAGCCTCATTTGGTTGTCGTTTTTGTTTAATTCTAATGCAAGCTGGACCGATGCAAAATCCACATTTTACATAAGCCGGCACTTGTTTTGTCAGAATCTTTGGCTGTGTTACAGATTACAATGTTGATTTCGACAGCTCCAAGTTGTCTTGTTTTCTTTTTCTGGGTGTTTCTCTCTGTTGTTAAGCTACTGGGGGTTTCGCATACCAACTAGGAAATTGTGTCTTTTAGGTATCACACACAAATCACAGTTTATCAACTTAAATATTTTTTGGATCATGGTGGAATGATTGGTTGATAAATAAATGTATATATGTACTTGTCTGTGATATGTAAGCAGCCATTTGTTGTTGGGACTATGGTTAACAACCACGACTCTGATGTGAACTTGTCATGTTGGCTGTTGCTGGTAACTGAGGTAGCATCTCCCATTTGGCAGATATCCTGATCTGCCGGCCAGGAGATAGCATCTTTCTGGCCTGGGGCTAAGCAAATGGTATCAAAGACTGAACCTTTTGTTGATATGACGACCAAAATATAGCTCGGTTGTTTTGTCTCTCTACGAAGTAGATCCACAGTTACCTATTTTCAAATTGAGGAAGTATGAAAATAAGTTGGACGTATGTAATTTTTATGAACCACGTCCTATTAGCTTAAGCTTTTTAAGTTGAGTTGGGGGCACCTTGCTGGCTAGTGGACACTAAAAAGCTTCCGTTTTCACGTTCCATGGAAACTTGGACAAATTCCTTCTCCATTTTTACATTTTGACTCATTTTAGGTGAAGGGAGTTTCACAATTCAAATGTGTGACTTGCTAAGGTTCAATTTTACTTGGAGAAAGTCATGCTATTTTGTGCAAAGTATAAACACATAAAAACTCAGAGTCGCTAGAGAGCGTAGGATAAGATTCCACAACACTTCGATGATCTCTTTATTATTTGTGCAGAGTTAAAGCACTAGCTTAATCAACTTTATATCTGGTCTGTTTCCATTTTTTTTTTTTTTTTTTTGCCCTTCGACTTTCTCTGAATTTTCTATGTGCAAACTGAACGTGAAGAACATTATTATTTTACCCCAGTTGGACTTGTCAAACACTACTTTCGATATTGCTATGTGATGCTTAGATGTTCGAGTTCTATTCGAAAAAGTTAAAAGGTCATAAAAATTATGAAACGGATGGGTTCTTTTCAATTCATCATAGTGATTTAATTTAAATTGTGACGCAACTGTGGTCTGTGGCAAGCATTAAGTCCTTGGTGTTGTTTCTGATATTCTTTTTTGAAAGTTATAACCAGATATAATTGCCACGATTGCTAAATAGTTATATCCACCCCAATTGGAATTGAAAGCGATTTTACGTGAACCAATTGCTTGCATTGAACCACAAATTATTACCTCTTAGCATTTTGGGCAACACAGAGACATAAGTCGCTTTCTCCGACAAACGCGAAGTTTGATACTAAACATGTACCTCACCCGTCGCTTTTTTTGCCTTCCTTGACTTGTCAAATAATGCTTGTTGTATGTTTAGTTGCCGTTTGATCGAGTCTCATATGTTTAGGTCATAAGTTCAACCCTGGGAATCTGCTAAAAGGTCAAGGGAATCTCATTCTGGGAATTAGGCAGTATTGCACATCTTCAAGTTTGATATGCTTGATCATGGCCCAGTGTGACAACTTAAATCAAACTTCTCAGCGATGCTTAATCATGGTTAAGCATGAGACGATGTGCAGCTTTTCTGTGCTGATGGCCTAGTGACTGAATCTGATTACAAGAGCCGTTACCAGGGATAGAACTAAGCATACCAGGACATAGTAATATGCTGATCTCCTGGGGTTTAGCCAAGTTAATATCTACTCCATGTTTTGGCTATCCAGAGGTACTTCTTGTAGTGTGTCATTTTGTTGGAGCCTAACAAGTGAGTAGTATATGCTCTCCTCTCCTTTGGCAAGCAGGCCGAGATGCGTACCCTCTTCTGCTATCTTCCCTTTGTCGACTACTGCTATCAAGTCTGATTTTTGAATTGTGGATAGTCGATGGGCAACAATAACACATGTCCGACCGATCATCATCTTGTCCAGTGCTTCTTGCACAAAGTTTTCCGATTTGCTATCCAGCGCACTTGTTGCTTCATCCAGTAGTAGTATCGGAGGATTTTTCAGTATGGCTCGAGCAAGAGCTATCCTTTGCTTCTGACCTCCTGAAAGTTGCACTCCTCTTTCTCCGCAGTACGTTGCATAGCCATCCTTCATGCAACTTTTCTCGCCAAAGGCAATTACCAAAAAACAGGCACGATAAAAGGTGTTAGTGTTACAGAGATCCAAGGAACAAAAGTATAGCTTTCTTAGTGAAGCACTGGTGTTCGAAAAATTGGTTTAATTAGAGTTCATATAGTGCAATTTGACTCTGTAATTCTGCATATTGCTCACCTTATGAATTCATGGGCATTGGCAAGCGACGCGGCTCTAATTATCTCAGCTTCACTAGCATTCTCTTTTCCATAACTGATATTTTCAAGTATTGTACCTCCAAAGAGAGTGGGTTCCTGGCTAACCAGTGCAATGTGTGACCTCAGAGCTCTTAGGTTATAGGCTTTGATATCAACTCCATCTATCTTGATTATTCCTTTTATTGGGTCATAAAATCTCTCAATCATACTGATTATGGTTGACTTTCCAGACCCACTTTGTCCAACCAATGAAACAGTAGCTCCAGCTTCAACTCTAAAGCTTAGACCCTGAAGTATAATTTGTTTAGGCCTTGACGGATAAGAAAAGAAAGTGTCTACAAACTCTATTTCTCCGTTCACTGTTTCTGGCTTGATCCCACCAATGTCATCTGGATCCATCTTAGTTCTTCGTTTCAAGATCACGAATACTGATTTTATAGCATCGATGCCCTTTGATAGATCAGACGTCATACATCCTGCTTCTGCTATGACTCTCCCCGTGGTCACCAATATGAAAAAAGTCTGAAATAAGTGCTTATATGTGATCTCATTGTGGTACAGTAATCTTCCTCCATACCAGAAAATTACCCCAGGATTAGCAGAAGTTAGAAACTGCGAGGTAAATAAGCCGAGTCCAGCAAACCAAGACTGCCTTTTGCTCTCTCTCATAGGATCTTTTAGTGTAGCCTCAAAGAGCTTCATGATTTTCTCCTCGCCCAAGAAAGCAGCAATTGTTCTGTGGTTCCCAACAGCCTCACTTGCTAGGCTACTGCTGTTATTTTGCGCTTTTAAGACCTTCTTTGACATTGTCTTCATGAGGATGCCTCTGGCATAAAAGGAGCCAATGATGAGTGGTTGTAGAAGTACGATTAGAATAGCGAGTCTCCAGGCCAATAGCACACCCATACTAACAGCTAAAATTGCTGCAGAGAGGATCTGAGCCAACAACGACAACCTGTCATTAATCAGAGACTTGACTGTGCTTGCCTCTGTAGCAAGCCTTGAGCACAAGGCCCCGCTTGTGTTGTTTTCTTGTTCGAACCACTCAACCTCGAATGTCATGATCTTTGCCAGCATTCTCTCCCTGATTCTTTTTGTTAAATGCTCCCCTGTGAAGCCGCAGTTGTAGTGTTGAATCACATTAGTGATGAAAACGGAGAGACCAATTATTAGAAAGGCAAAGCTGTACCTTTTGGTCTGTCTCTTGATCTCATTGTGATCGTCGAGAAAGTAGACCGAGAGAAGGGCACCCATACAGAAAGAATGAATGGGCTGAATGATTCCATAGCAAAAAGCCGCAGCACAACCTAGGACAGTGCGTTTCCATTCAGGGGCCGTCATTTGCATTAGACTCCATAGAGATGGAGTGCTAATACTATCCTCTTGATACTCCGCAGTCCCAGTGTCTTGATCAAACGAATGACATGAGTTTTCAGAAAGCTCAGTCACTGCTCCAGCCTCGGCTGTGATAGTTTGAACATTATTGCAGTCTGGTGTCGTAAGAGGTTGTTCCTCTTTCACCAGCGTTTGCTGAAGCTGCACCATTCTGAAGTATGCACCATGGACATTCTGCAGAAGGTTGACATGAGAACCTTGCTCTACAATTTTTCCAGACTGTATGACGGCTATGAAGTCAGCATTGCGAACTGTAGTGAGGCGGTGTGCAACGATAATTGTTGTCCGTCCCATACAGGCCTGATCTAATGCATCTTGCACAGATTTCTCTGACTGGGAATCTAATGCACTTGTTGCTTCATCTAACAGCAGGATTTTTGGTTCCTTCACTAAGGCCCTTGCAATAGCAATGCTCTGTTTCTGCCCTCCAGAAATCTGGGTTCCAAATTGACCAACCTACACCAGCGAAAATTTGGTGTCAATCTTCGGTTTTTGCTTATGAAAATTTCCATGGTTTGGTAGGAGACAACCTTATAAAGTTCAGTTCTACTTTTTTTTTCCCCCTCATTGGGAGTTCTGTTCTACAAGAGATATAATACCTTTCAGATAGCAATCCTGCTGAAACATATAGATGTTCTCAGTCGAATGATTTAGAACCTTAAACGGTGCTCAGAGTAGAGCATCTGACAATAACACGCCAGTTTGATCACAATTATTCCGTTAGTAGAATGGTATACACGATCAGTAGACCTGTATTGGACTGTGCTTTGACTTGACTACTTATAAGACTAGTGGGAGTTCTCTGTGGAAACCTTCTGTTTTGACAATAGCCATGAGTTGTGTGGCAGAAATCAAAAAGCTAGTTAAAAGAGAATGTAAAAGCACCAAGGTTTTAGTTCTTACTTGTGTGTCATAGCCGTCGGGTAGTTGACTAATGAAGTTGTGTGCATTGGCAGCTTTAGCTGCACGAATTACCTCATCCATCGCACCACCTTCTTTTCCGAAAAGGATATTTTCTCTTATGGAGGTTGCAAAGAGTACAGGCTCTTGGCTAACCAGGCCTATCTGGGACCGTAACCATTTCAGTTGAAGTGCTTTTGTGTTAATCCCGTCAAGTAGAATTTCTCCTGTGATGGGATCGTAGAACCGTTCTAGCAGTGAGATTATTGTAGATTTTCCGCAACCACTACCTCCCACCAATCCTACAGTTTGGTTGGCCATCACTCTGAGGCTGAAATTTTGGAGTACCATATGCTCAGGTCTTGAAGGATATGCAAAACCAACATCCTGGAACTCCAATTCGCCTAAAACATCATCGATTGTTTTGCCTCGCTGATCTTCAGAATCTATAGTTGGAACTCGCTCAATCATGTCAGAAATCAAGGATGCAGAGACTGCTGCTTCTGCGAAGGACTTGACGTTGACCAGACAACCCCCAAGTCCGCTGCAAAAACAGGTAAGCATGAGCGTCTGATAGCAGTTGTTTTTTGATAGGTGGTATTTTAGTGATAAGTTCCATTCCGGCAGCTCAACTGCTTGATTTTGGTGGTCTAGAGAATTGAGAAAAAGAAGACAAAGAAGAGGAGATTTTCCGTTTGCTTGTTTAGAGAGAAGTTGAGAGCAGGGAAGGAAAAAATAATGCGACTTGCCCATTTTCTTCTCTGCGTTTATACCTCAAACGTTGTACTCTACATATCACCTCACCTCTAAGAGAAAGTTTTGAGCACCTCATGAGATGTATTATCTTGCCTAATGAGACCGAACATGTCATGGATTTTCCATGAGAGGAAGCTTAAAGAAGGCACTAGCTTGCGTAAAGTGATAATAGGCTACACGAGAAGGCAGCAACTTGTTTTACACCAAGATAGCCTTTTCCTTTCGAAATTATTGCGCCGTTTCTTTGTATCAAGAACTTCCATGACCATGGTTTGGTGAATCCACAGGGTCATTGGTCATCGTAGAATTTAAGTTAGAATACGATATTTAGTGCATGGACTTACAGCCCTCCAACGACGATGCAAACGCCTGCTGTGAAGACATCCCCACCCTTTGCTCCCTTCTCAGTGACTAAGATGCTGCCATACCAGGCTTGGAAAGACCAGACAGCAAAAGCTATGCCAACACTGCCAATGGCTAACCCCTTCACAAGTCCTTGTTTGACCCCAATCTGCAAACTTTGATCTAATGCTTCCGAAAATCTTTGTTTTGTTCGACTCTCACCACCGTAAGAGTACACTGTCCTGATTGATGAAAATGCTTGCTCGGCTATCCAGCCGGCAATTCCATATGTTTCTTGCATTTTCTTCCCAAGCTCAGCCAGCAACTTCCCATAAATGATTCCAGGGATGATCAATAGTGACAATGCTGGAATGGCAACGATTGCCAGTTTCCAACATAGGTACAACGCTACCACTTCAGAACTAATGAAGGTTGACATATTCATGATGGAGTTTGGTATCTGCATCAACAAAGAAACTTCATAAGAAATTAATGGCCATGTACAAGTAATTATTTGGCTGGAAGAGATATTGAAGATGGACCTTCTCGCTCAGAACTCCTTGAATGATGAGAGTATCAGCTGAAACGCTTGATACAACTTGGTATGTTGTTGAATTTCCATTTTGCTTATCATGGAAACCAACATCTTGCCTTAACACTCCCCTTAAATATTTCCTACGCAGGCGAGAAGTTTGCCTCTCAGCAGTGCGAGCCCAACAGAATCCTTCTGTTACAAGAAGAGATACAAAAATCGAAGAGAAATTTCAGTGTGATCAGTCTGTTTGCATCAATTTCTCTGTCTGGGTAAGATCTAAGTGTGAAATGTACAAATAAGGTCCTTAATGTTAAATTAACTCTTTATTGAATCCTGTCTCCTCTACTCCTTTCCCCGTCTGTGGCCACTGTTTGAAAGTTTATGGAGGCAGCCATGTTGGTCACAAGAGACTTGGGCCTAGTTTGACATTGCTTATGCTACGATCACTATTTCATAATCGATCACGGAAAAAGTGATTATGTCAGCGGCCCTCGAATTGCTTGTGTCAACGCGAAGATTTTTGCTTTTGGAGTCCAACACGCAAAAGCATTTTTGTTGCCAAACGGTGGCCGAACTGCTTTTTGAAAACTAAAAGTGCTTGTGGGCATCTCAA